>JZKD02S0063160.1:0-25624 GCA_000966675.3 Picea glauca
GTGAAAGCAAAGTTTGGCATGCCAAATGCATGTTTCTCGAAAATATTGAGGTAATTGACTAGAAAGTGCCTTATATTAATTTTGAGAAATATTGTCACGCAATAAACATTAGAAATGGTTGCTTTTATAAACGTTAAATGACCTTGTACATTTCTATTGCCCGCTAACTGCAGGATATTGGAAGATAAGGTTCTTCCTAGTGATAATGTTTTTCCCGGTAGTTGTGAAGAGGCAAAGCAATTGTTGAAAATGTTGGGTGTTGAGTATATATCATATCATGCATGTCTAAATGATTGTATTCTATATAGAGGAGAATATGCAAACAAAGATATATGTATGAAATGTGGGCATGAAAGGTACCATAAATCAAATAAAAATGGTAAATCGCATGGTCCTCCTCATAAGATGTTGAGGGACATGCCTATAATCCCAAGGATTCAAAGGCTCTTTTGTTGTAAAGAATTGGCTATGTTGTAGGGATGGAATTCCTCGCACAGAAGTGAGTCGAGAGTTATGTGAATCCCAACAGGTTCAATATCCATGAAGAATATAGAGGATACATGGCCAGAAAAATTCAAGGATGAAGTACAAAGTCTACGACTCATCATAACAATGGATGGCATGAACCCATAATTTTGCAGGTCTTGTAACTAAAGGCTATCATGGATGTAAATGTTGTGGACCTTCTTTGAAGTCTAGGTGGCCCAACCACCTACGAAAGCCAATGTATGGATGCTTGAGGGTATTCCTCCTAGAAGAACACCCTTATAGAAGAGCAACATCCACTTTCAACGGTAAACCAGAGAGAACCCAAAGCTCTGCAATAATGACACCAGCAAAATGGCTTAGAGCATATGAGAAAGAGAAGGAGAAGGAGATTACATAAATTTTCAATTCAAATGGCGAGTCTTTGTTCGATGATCCATAATTCTTCGACACCTATGTTGAGAAATTGCCCATTTGGATGAAAAGGAAATCTATATTTTATGAGCTCCCATATTGGGAGCATATTAAGATTGCCCACTTACTAGATTTCATCTTCTTTATGGAGGCACATATCATCGAAAGAAAGTGGCACATTGGTTGTGAGGAGAGATCTTATTTCTTCAAAAACTAAAACAAAACATTAGCCAAGACAAGAAAGTAGAGGAGAGGTTGGTCCCTCTTGGTCTTTCAAAGAAGGTGATGTCCCATGGATTTTGAAGAAAGAATATATTTCTTTGGCAAAGGAAGCTATATTGGGTGTCAAGGTGTCTTACTTTATGGGTCTTCCCTATGACATTGCTTCACTGTGCATCAAGACCATTTGTCGAGGTTGAAATCACATGACCATTTGAACCTTCTAAAGGTACGACGTATGTCAAAAATATGATTTTATTATTTATAATTTTATATTTTTATTCCATGGGATAAAACATAATTAATTTTGTATGTGTTTACTTTGTAGTGTCATTATCCTCTGCTCGTGCATGGGTGTGTGAACCCTGACTTCCCCCATGACCTAAGGCGTGCCATATCTAAATTATCTACATTTGTATGTTGGATCACATCAAAGGAAATTCATATGGCTAGCATTCCACGGTGGCGTCAAGAGATAGTTGAGATTGTTTGTATGTTTGACAAGGAACTACCACCGAGTTTTATGGACATGAAGGTTCATCTTCTAATTCACCTAGTAGATGAGGTTGAATTAGTTGGGGTGGTCTTCTATCGTTGGATGTTTTTTTAGAGAGGTACATGAAGAAATTGAAAGGATTTGTTCGTCAAAGGGAAAAATTGTGATCTCTCGTTCCCAAGAGTAGGCCAACAGAGAGTGACTTAGTAGTCTATTTGTTCTCGTAGACTATAGTCAAGCACAAATAGGGAAAAATAAGAGAAATAAGGGGTGAATTAGTGGCTAAACAATGAATTAAGCCAAAAAACATAGGAAAAGTCACTTAAGCTATAGTCAATGGAGAAATAGAAGAAAAATGTGTTGAGGGGGACACTTAATTAATTAATCACTCACCTTAGGAGGAAAAGTGCCTAGCTTAAGTGATGTCAACAGAGAATTAGATTGGGAAGAGTATAAAAGGAGGAATTCAACCTAATTCCTCATTATGTTATGATTTGATGTTGAGAGAGTTTCCAAAGGAGGAGGAGAATCGACCTTCTGTTGTTTTGTGGATTTCTGGAGGAAACCGCCACCTTGATTGGTTTCGGTGTTGAGAGACACACCCTAGCCTATCGGAGATACCATCCAAGTATTTCACCATGATATTTAGGAGTATCCAGTTTTTAGTGATTGCAGAGCTCAACTAGTGAGAGCACAAGGGTTAGAGAGGGTTTTTGTGTAGTTGCACGAGACTAGGGATTATCTTGCAGATTTATCTCGACCCAGTTGAGGACTAGCCAGGGCGCATATTTTGAGCCACCATTCATAAGATTCTAACTGTGGAATCTTTTAGGGCGCAACAGACAGCCAGAAAGTGTGCAACTCTTGAGGAGGGACATTTGGGGTTCCATAGGGAGTTTCGAATAAGATCCAAAGAAACCCTTTTGACCCAGTACAACATTGGCCATGGCACACATTTTGAGATATATAGCAACATATTATGTATGTGGAATCACGAGGGTGCACTCATAGAGCCCAGGAGGTGCGCAACCCCCCAAGGGATGACATCTAGAAATTATGAGGTCTGATCGTCAATCTGTAAGTCATCAGAAGCAGCCTAGAGACCAGGGCACTCAGTTTGGGATAGTTTCCAGATGATTTTGTTGAGGATAGCCACCAAGGCAAGTTTTCCATAGTTTACAGCAGTTGTTGTGAGTTTTTGGAACTACATATTTTGTTGATCTATCTGTGCATCCACAGATCTACCTTCATCTTCTGATCGCGCGTATTTTGTATTAGTTTCTTGTATTCTAGTGATGATCCATGAGATCTAGATGACTATTTTTGTCTGCTTCCAACATATCATTATATTTCCTACTTTTTCCCTCATAATACATATGAATGAGATGGTGTTTGTTTTGTATTCTATATGCATCGTATATTATGCTTAAACGTTAATTGAATGAAACACACATGAAAAAATTCTCAAGCATGTTAAAACATTAACTCAAACACATCCAGAAACCCCCAAAGTATCAGATCAGACAGTGGAATTGTCAGTTTAGCAATGTTTCCTAAACTAGCCGAGTTAGGAACAATACAGTGGTGTCAGAGCTTTCTTCTTGCCAGCCTATGAAGAAAGTGCTTCTCATGACCCCATGATTCTAGGAATAGGTGAAGAATACCCAGAGGGTCGAAGACATATTGGGGACGAGTACATTCAGTACCACAGAGGTCATAGCAGAGATCGGAGAGACATGAACAGAAGGGACTACACTCCCTTCCACACTCAGTCTGATACAGAGCCAGAGTTAGAGGACATAGAGCATATCAGCTCTGACACAGAGGCAAAGATAGAGAGGAGTATTGGTGACAGACGAGAGACTCGAGAGGGTAGGTGTAAAGGCCCCAAGACACAGTCAGACAGTACGTAGGAAATCTTGACTGACTTATCCAGAGGACAACGAGACATCATGAATGACATATCAAAGATGGCCATCAATACATAGATGATCCATCATAGTGTGAGCATTGTAGGTGCCAATGCCGCAGGAGGAGTGAGTGGTTCCGGAGGACACCAGGGAAGTGCATCTAGTGGATCTGGTGGATCTCAGGAAGGAGCGAGTGCACGCCCTTCACTTATTTGTGCCTATTTATATCCATAGTTCTAGGGAGGACAGTCGTTGGGACAGTCAGGGCATGTAGGAGGACATCCAAGTCAGGGACAGGTAGTGCCACAGGATCCATTCAGAGAGTACAAGAGAGATTACTTGGCACTAGGACCAGAGTTCCATACAGACATGAGTTTGCTAGACTATTGTTCGATCGGGTATCAAAATAGACTCTGGGAGGCACAAAGGGACAATGGGAAAGTTCACAACATGGATTTCATCAAGAAAATGGGAAAGTAGAACATTCCTACTTTTGATGGATCATCACGATGCTCAGCTTAGGCATGGGTACAAATGCTTGATACATACTTCAAGCTTAACCCAATGACAGAGTCAGAGGCTATCATCTTTGCCACTTTGCACTTGGATGGAGAGGCCCACAAGTGGTGGTACCATGTGTTGGTGACCTTGGGTCACAACCACATTACTTCTTACTTAGAGTTCACTAAGAGGTTGATGGAGAGGTTTGATAGGAAAGATCTAGATCTCCATTTCAGGGACCTTACGTAGTTGAGACAAATAGGATCAGTCGAAGCCTTCATCATAGAGTTCCAGCACAAGGTAGTGGTCGTATCTGGTATATCAGAGCACATATTGGTGATGCTCTTCACCGAGGCTTTGACAGAGCCATTGAGAGGTCGGGTTAAGGCTTTCAAGCCTCACAACCTACAAGAGGCCATTGTGCGCATGAGAGACATGGGGGACTCGACACTGAAACCCAAAATCGTTACCAAACCCTTTGTACCACAAAGAGACATGGATCATAGAAATCCTCAAAGGGAATGAAAGGGTAAGCCCAAGTTGGAAGATGACACCATACGGGAGTTGATGAGGAAGAATTTATGCTTCTCTTATAGATACCCTTGGGTTCTAGGCCACAGGTGCATGGACAAGGGAGAGATCCACTATAGTGAGGTGGTAGCAGACAATGTGGATAGTGAGGAGGAGGAGCAGGAAAATGGATCCACAAGCCCAGAGGAGGATCCATCACAGGTAGAGGAGTAGCCTCCATGGAGACCATCGACACCGACAGGGACCCACCCACCGGTAGCACCACAGCCTACTGAGAAAGATAACGTATGGAAACCAGCAAAGGGAGGATTCATAGCGACCTTTTCTGGTGTTCCTAGGTATGACACCCTCCGGATCAGAGGGACTATTAAGGGACATTGGGAAATCACCCTAATTGATGGTGGGGCCACCCACAACTTCATTGATGCTTCATTGGTATCGAGGTAGGCACTTCATATAGACGAGTTTGAGGGATTTGATGTGGAAGTAGCAGATGGCCATACAGTGGAGTGTCTTGATAGAGTCTCGGACTTAGAGATAAAGTTAGGTAACTACACAGTGAGAGACACATTTTATGTCGTTGACCTATCTGACACAGATGTGGTATTGGGAGTCTAGTGGTTGATCACATTGGGAAAAATCACCACCAACAACCAAACCTTGGAGATGGGGTTCAGAGACAGTGATGGGAAGAGGATTATTCTTAGGGGCATGTCGACAGGGGCACCTCGAACAATTTCAACCAAGAGGATGGAGAGGATCTTCAGGCATGGGGAGGTAGCATATGTTGTAGAGTGCTTGATCACTTCATAGAAGGATTCAGAGGGTCGGAAGCAGTATCAAAGAGATATCACAAACTTGTTGGGATAACATCAACAGGTTTTTGGTTCGATTCCACCAGGGAGGCCATGAACAAGGAGTTTGAGCACACCATCGATTTGGAGGAGGGGGGAAAACCTATGATCACACCACCCTCTCATCATCCTAGGAGTTTCAAGGATGAGATAGAAAATGCAATTAAGGAATTACTAGCGATGGGACACATTAAACCTAGTAGTAGTCCATTCACTTCTTCAGTTGTATTAGTTCTAAAGAAGGGTGGTAGCACGAGGATGTACATCGACTATCGGGCCTTTAACAAGAAAACCATCAAGAACTAGTATCATATCCCTTACATAGATGAGTTGATGGATTAACTGCATGGGGAAGTTTTCGTCTCGAAGATTGATCTACGCTCTAGATATCATCAGATCAACATCCGAGAGCAAGAAATAGAGAAGACTGCATTCATATGCCACTTTGGTCATTTTCAGTTTCTAGTTATGCCATTTGGGATAATCAACACACCAGCTACATTTCAGTATTTCATGAACCACATATTCAGGGATCAGTTTAGGAAATCGTTCTTGGTTTTCTTGAACAACATCTTGGTATACATCAAGACATGGCAGGAGCATATGAGGCACTTGGATGAGGTATTGAGCATCATGGAGACACAATCACTATATGTCAAAGAATCCAAGTGTGAGTTCGATATGACGGAACTACTTTACTTGAGCCAAATTATCAATGCACAAGGGGTACAGGTGCACCAAGAGAAGATCATAGCCATTCTGGATTGGACAATGCCTAGGAATGTGACAAAGTTCAGGAGCTTCTTTGGGATATGCAACTATTACATGTGGTTTGTCAGGGGTTTTTCTCAGCTTGGAGAACCACTTGCAAATCTCACCCGACATGGGGATTTCATCTGAACCGATGAGTCACAGAAATCCTTTTATCACATCAAGGAATTCATGGACACATGTCCATTGTTAGCATTACTAGACTTCACTTTATCATTTGTATTAGAGTGTGATGCATCCGATGAGAGTATCGCGGAAGTGTTGATGCAGAGAGGACACTCCATTTTGTTCAAGAGAAGGAAGCTCAGTCAGCTTGAGAGGTTGTATTCCATTTATGACAAGGAAATGATGGCAATCATGCATGCCTTGACCAAATTCAAACAATATTTGGTGGGCAACAAATTCGTGGTCAAAACATATCACAACAACTTAAAGTATTTCCTTAAGCAGAAGGACCTCAGTGACCACCAATAGAAATGGGTGACGAAGGTGCAGGCCTTCGACTTCAACATAGATTATGTCAAGGCGAAGAAGAACATTGTGGTCGATACATTATCTAGGAGACCCGCGGCATGTTCTTTGATGGAGATTTCAGCGTATTGGAAATCCCACTTTTTAGTGGAATATTCCAAGAACAAGTTCGCTTATGAGGTTTTGGATGCATAGGTTCATGATGGCAGGTATAGGGCCATTGATGATGCCATATTCTACAAGGAAAGAGTCTACTTAGTACCATATTTGGGACTCAAGAAGAAGATCCTAGCAAGAGTTCATGATTCACCACTGGCAGACCATCGGGGGTTTTTTAAAACCTACAGGCAGATCAGAGAGAGGTTCTCATGGAAGGGCCTCAAACAGGATGTTATAAGGTACATTAATGAGTGTGTGACTTGTCAGTAGAACAAGTCAGAGCATACGCTTCTAGCATGCTACTTCAACCACTGAGTAGAAATGGGAGAGCATATCGATGGACTTTATCACATGCCTTCCCAAGGTCCAGGGTAAGGACTACATCTATGTAGTGGTTGATAGATTGACCAAGTTTGCTCAATTCTATGCCATAACGACAGAGTACAACACAGTTCAAGTAGTTGAGTTATTGTTCAAAGAGGTCTGCATGCTTCATGGGTTGTTAAGGAACATCATCAATGACAGGGACAGTCGGTTTATTGGGACATTATGGAGGGAGTTGTTTAGATTGGTGGGGACAGAGTTGACACCCAACACCAACTATCACCCTTAGACAGATGGTCAGACCGAGATAGTCAAAAAGTGGGTTGAGGGGTATTTGAGGAACAATGTGGGTGGACAGTAGAGAACATGGGTCTGATGGCTACATCTAGGAGAGAATTGCTACAACACCACTTTCCACATGTCGATTGGCATGACACCCTTTTGAGCATTGTACGACTATGATTCTCCCACTTTGGTAGACTTGGTTTTCGGGGAGAGAAGAGCTCCCAAAGCCAAGTATTGGATCACTAAGAGTCGGGAAATTCTCAAATTACTAAAAGAGAACTTGCAAACAACACAGAATCGACAGAAGATGAGTGCGGACAGGCACAGGATAGAGCGTAGCTTTGAGGTTGGGGATTTGGTTTTCTTGAGACTCCAACCTTATAGACAGTCATCTTTGAAGAAGAGTGGGGCCAAGAAGCTCAAGCCCAAATTTTATGGACCTTACAGGATCATGCATCAGGTAGGCGAGGTTGCTTATGAGCTAGAGCTTCCATAGGGGAGAAAGATTCATATCTTGTTCCTTGTATCTTTCATTAAGAAGGTTGTGGGACAATTCATCATCACATCAGAGGAGCTTACCCCATTGGATGAGGAGGGGCAGTTGGAGCTAGTGTCGGCGGAGGTGCTCGAGCAGAGAGAGCGCAGATTGAGGAGCAGGGTCATCATGGAGTGCTTGGTTAGATGGAGGGGACTTCCAATGGATGATGCCACATGGGAGGGAGAGCACGTATTGCAGTACTCATGATTTATGTTGCTTGAGGACAAAAAATCTTGAAAAGGGAGGACTGTGATGTCCCATTTCCAAGAGTATGCCAGCAGGGAGTGACTTAGTAGTCTATTTGTTCCCATAGACTATAGTCATGCGCAAACAGGGAACAAGAGGAGAAATCAGGGGTGAATTAGTGACTAGACGATGAATTAAGACAAAAAGCATAAGAAAAGTCACTTGAGATAAAGTCAACGAAGAAATATAAGAAAAAGGTGTTGAGGGGGAGACTTAATTAATTAATCATTCACCTTAGGAGGAAAATCGCCTAGCTTAAGTGATGTCAATGGAGAATTAGATCGAGAAGAGTATAAAGGGAGGAATTCAACCTAATTCCTCATTATGTTATGATTTGATGTTGAGAGAGTTTCCAAAGGAGGATGAGAATCGACCTTCTGTTGTTTTATGTATTTCTGGAGGAAACCACTACCTTGATTGGTTTTGGTTTTGAGAGACACACCCTAGCCTATCGGAGATACTATCCAGGTATTTCACCGTGTTATTCATGAGTATCTAGTTTGTAGTGATTGCGTAGCTCTTCAGGAGGGACATTTTGGGTTCTAGAGGGAGTTATGGATCAGATCCAAGGAAACCCTTCCGACCCAATAGAACATTCGCCAGGGTGCACATTTCAAGATATATAGCAACAAATTTTGTTGGTGGAATCACGAGGGCTCGCTCATAGATCCCAGGAGGTGTGAAACCACAGAGGGGATGACATCCAGAGCTTTCAAGGTCCGATCATCAGTCTATCAGTCATCAGAGGCATCCTAGAGGCCAAGGAACTCAGTTTGGGATAGTTTCCAGGTGATTTTATTGAGTATAGTTACCGGGGTGAGTTTTCCAAAGTTTGCAGCAGTTGTTGTGAGTTTCTGGAACTACATCTTTTGTCGATCTATCTGTGCATGTACATATCTGCCTTAATCTTCTAACCATGGGTATTTTGCATTAGTTTCTTTAATTCCAGTGACGATCCATGAGATCTAGCTGACAATTTTTATCTACTTCCAGCATATCATTGCATTTCTTTCTTTTTCCCTCATAATACATATGAATGAGATGGTGTTTGTTCCTTATTCTATATGCGGGGTATATTATGCTAAAACATTAATTGAATGAAACACACATGTGAAAATCACCAAGCATGTTAAAACATTAACTCAAACGCATCCAGAAACCCCCAAAGTATCAGATCAAACAATGGACTTGTTAGTTTATCAGTGTTTCCTAGACAAGTTGAGTTAGGAACATTACAAAAACCCGAGGGGTCTATGGCAGAGGGGTACGTATCATATGAGTCTTTCTATTATGCCAGTGAGTACATCAAGTAGATCGACAACACACCAGGTTCAATGATTTGGGAAAACGAAATGGATGAAGACAAAAGAGAAGGGGAGCTTCTCCAAATGAATGGAAAAAGGTGCTTGATAAAGAGTAAGTGACTTATCGTTTGTCAAATTTCTACACAGTAATTATTCACACTAAACTTTATAATGTATATTTTCATGATCTCATATGTACTATATGTTGGTTTGATTTCATGAATACATCAGCAAATTCATAAATTGATGCCTTCAATAAATTCATTCTTTACAATTCAGAGGCACACAGTCATGGGTCGCATTGTACGAACATAAGAGGAAATGAGAAAGTGACAGGAAAGAATTCAGACGGTTGAATGGTAGAAGCATGCCTTATCCTGATCATTTAAAAGAAAATATGCCAATGATATGCCCCAACAGTTTGGTTGTTGACCAAATCATAGAGAAATATGGTGCATCTGGTTGTTACCCGCCTGAAGAAGAGGATGCACTAAACATAGGGATTGTTTGCAACAATTCGGTAATAATCTCTTTGTGTACATAATTTTTAACTTCATAATGCACATTTGAATTGTAAGTACATCTATATTATTTTATATTTTAATGGTCGGGTTATTAGACACATATTGACACTGTGATTTGTTCACTTTTTTATAGGTGCATTTGTTCCCATCTATGTGGGCATATGGATATCATTTTCGCACAGAGGATGTCGATGATGGACACATGACACAAGACTGTGGAGTGGAAGTCAAGTTCGACCAATCTCGTTGTGCTAGCCACCACGATCAAAACACCATATAGGGGAAGTTAGGTTACGTCGAAAAGATACAAGATATCATTCGAGTGGACTTCTCTTCTTTCCAATGTGTTATTTTTAGGTGCAAGTGGTGGGACAATTTTGATTGGAATAATGTAAAGGAATATCATGATAGTGGGATGATATGTATCAACTCTAAAAAGATGTGGGATGAAGCTAAAGAGCCTTATGTTTTCCCAAAACATTGCAACCAAGTGTTTTTTACCCAGCTGTGTTGGATAGCGATCGGTGGTTTCAATTAAGACACGACCCTAGATCAAATCATATTTTTAAGAACAACAGTGTTATCATGCCAAGCGAGGAAGATAATCAGGGTGATGACAACGAAGAGTGATATATTATACATGTTTTATTCTTTAATTACGAAGAGTGATATATTATACATGTTTTATTCTTTAATTACTTACTTTTATGTTTTCAAATCTATAATGGATTTAATAATTTGATTATTAAATTTATAATGTTTTTAGTATTTAATATTTCATATGAAATATTATTAATTTTTTTATTGCATGATATAATTAAATGTTATGTGTAAATGATATAAATATTTTTCTATTGTAAATCTAAATGATATTTGAACTTTTAGTATTTTAATTTTAACTTTTACTTTAAAAAACAATATATTATTGTATTGTAAATATCAAATATTTTATATCATAATTTTAAAATGTATTTTTGTTACCCACAATTTCATATCATTACCATATCGTATTATATTGTATTAGTTTTTAATTTTGAGCTCATACATACTAATTAGGGGAATATTCAAATCTAAAATGAGCCTGTTAAGTGAGTTTAATAAAAAAAACACCATTGTCCTTAAATAACTATTTCATGTGTCATTTACATAAAAATAATTGTCCTTAAATAAATAATACATGTGTCGATCTCTAAATCCATATAATAATATATACTTAGGATATTACATAAAAATCAAATACATAATATATATATATATATATATAAAGTATTAATTATAATATAATAAATATATTATGTTATGATGAGCCCAGAGGACGAGGCCACCTGGAGTCAGGTGGGCCTCTTTGATAAGATGGATACTATGGGGGGCTCAGTGGGCTCCTTACTTCACTTGCCATCATCCATTGTTTCGCTACGGGACTCTCATGTGTCGACCTTAACTCCCCCCCTTACTTAACTACTACACTGCCCGAGAACCATCATCCTTTACCTATATTTTTCCCTGTTGCTCGGTCGAGCAAACCACAATGGGTTGAAGGGTCACAAACCTTTCTCAATAGATTATCAGAGGTAAGGGGTGGGGCACCTTCGGAATACTTGCGGTCATCCCACTTTTCGCCTTCTGCGACTAGTATTAGGAGGAAAGTCTGGAAGGTTCGTAAAATGGTATTGGGGGCTGATGTTGGTTTAGAGGATAATTACAGGTTAGCCATGTGTGGATTGGTAGGAAGAATCTCTTACTCATACCTTCAAAAGGATCCTTTACAAACCTGGTTTGAAACAAATTGGCTTCCTTTGCTGGGTTATCTACCGGAGATACTATATTTGACAAAAGGGTGGTTGGGCATCATTTGTAGAACACCAGAGGATGTGGAGTTGTTGTTGAGTAAGTTCTGGATCATAGGAGGGAGCAACATTATGCTAAAAAGATAGAGGGTGGCTCTTAACCCTTTAACAGAACACTTTCAGTTTCGTCATATTTGGGTATTATTGTCGGGATTACCCCTGTTTCTTTGGAATGAAGGAGCGCTTCATGTGACTGGTGAGGCTTTGGGAAAGTTTATTATGATTGATTCACAGAATCTGGTAAACCCTTGCAGGAAAGTTGGTAAGGTTCTTGTGGAGATGGGCATCCATGGTGGACTACTTGAGGTACTGGACATTGAGTGGAGAGGTCACGACTATTCACAAAGTCTAGACTACCTTGGACTACTTTTTAGATGCAATAGATGTCAGTGCACTGGTCATTTGAGACGTGACTGCGATGGGAATGGAGATGAAGAGTCTTCGGAGGATACTTGTATTCAGAAAGACCCTCCTGATTATATGACAGAAGTGGAATCCTTTAGCGACGAGGAGATTCACTATGCTACAGAGTTTTCAAGCCAACCAGAGACCCTACCTTCTCTCTTGGGTAAGTTAAAATACTATTGTCCTTCCCTATTTTCTACCTTATCGCTTTAGGAGAGGAATGCAATAGACAACTCTCGATGGTTGATATATTCTACTTCTTCTTCCTCTGGAAATTGGGAGGAAGACCCTTTAACCTTTGAACCTCTGCCTGGGGTTGTTGGGGCCCAAAGGGTTAGGGCTAAGTCTCCTTCCCTAGAAAAAAGGACAAATGGACAAGATAACCTTACCACACCCATGTCAAATCTTTCTCAAGCCTCTCCAAATACTCTTCCCTTACAGATCCATTCCTCTCCTATTATATTCCATAGGTTGCATGAGACTTTAAGGAACCCCATTGTTGTTCCATTTCTTTCTGACTCTGTTGATACTCAACCCTCTCAAGCTTTCCTTCCCTCTTGTAACAATCAATCAATGTCTCCATCTCGGTCTCACTCTCATACAGATATGACTGGATCTATGATTGAACTTGGCTTTAGAGAACTGGAGGAGGCGGATTCTTCCCTTAGAGATGTACTAGATTCACTGATTCCTTCTATCAAGGATCAAAATCCGTCTATAAAGCTACCTACTTTCCTGGGGAAAGCTATCTTTGAACCTACTTATAATTTGGGGGAATCATATGTGCGGGTTCATGAGGTGGAGAACAAAAAATAATTTGCATGGTCTCAAGGATTGGGGATTGAACTCTCTCCTATAAAGACTCACAGCCATCATAAAAAATTGGTGGACTCTGTCAGACCCGGTGACACTCATCCTTCTTCATCTGAAATTGGGCCATTTAGAGCATTGGAAGCCTTGGCTTGCTCTAAATAATGTTATTACTATATCTGAACATAAGAGGTGTTGGGGGATCCCTCAAAAAAGCCTCTTTCTGGTCTCTTTTGGAATAGACACGACCTGGAATTATTGTTTTACAGGAAACTTTGGTTAATGCACAGAGAGATCGGGATTTTATACAAGTTTTTCATCCTGCTTGGGTTTCATGTGCGATAAACTCCTTGGTTACTTCGAGAGGATTGATTGCATATTGGGATCCTAGTCTTTTTAACCTGGAAGCATTCCTAATTATAGGTGGTATTTTGTTAACAGGCAGGTGTAATAGAACACAAAAGGAATTGGCTATGCTCAATGTCTATGGTCTGTGCACATACAGAAAAACTTTATGGAGTTTAGTTAAAGACAACGGTCTTTTGGATATAAAAAACTTAATAATTGTTGGTGATTTAAATATTATCCTATCTTTGTCGGAGGTCTCGGGAGGAAATGCAGGGTCAAGATCTTTTGACGATTATCATAGTGATATCTTCACCTCCAAAAGTTTGATTGATATTCAACCGACGAAACTAGTGCCCACCTGGTGAAATGGGCGAGCAGGATCTAATGCAGTGGATAGGAGATTGGACAGGTGTTTGGTTTCTGAAGATTTATTATCAAATGTCGGCCTACATAGGTCTTGGGTAGAGTTCCCATATATTTCCGACCATGCGCCAGTCCCTTTACAACTAGAAATTTTGCCTGTGTATAATGCCTACCCTTTCAAACTCAATGTTTATTGGCTTAAAGAGGCCCACTTTGTGACACTCGTTCATAAAATTTGGCAGGATCCTACTTTCCTTTTAGAAGGGGGTAGACAACAAAGATTATTCTGGAAGCTAAGAGTATTAAAAAATCAAACAAAATTATGGTATAAAGAGAAAGTGAAAAAAGACAAAAGAAATTTATTGAAGCTGGATGCAGATATAAAGGTGACTACTTTGAAATTGGTCGGAGACCCAAGTAAAATTGTTGATCATGATTCACTAAGGGTTCTCGAATATGAAAGGAATGCGGTTCTATTGGGGATTGAGGAACAATGGAGGCTCCGTAGCAGGGCTACTTGGTTAGAAAGCGGGGATAATAACACGAGATGTTTTCATAAATTTGCTAGTCAAAGTAGAAATCGGAAGCACATTTGGAAAATAAATGGGTTAAATGGTGAAAAAATCATTGATCAGAACCTCATCAATCAGGAAGCAGTTCAATACTTCAAAAATTTATATTCGGCATCGACTGTTCAAAACACACCTAATCAATGCAAGATTATGGATATGCTTCCACAAATGCTTAGTCTGGAGGAGTCGAAGGGATTATTTAACCCGATCACCCTGGAGGAAATAAAGATCATTCTTCATCAGTTTAAAAAGGAAAATAGTCCAAGACTGGATGGTTGGACTGCAGAGTTTTTTACTTTCTTTTTTGATCTTATTGGTGAAGACCTTTAAGCGATGGTGCAAGAATCAAGAAGACAGGGATCTGTTTTTGGTTGTCTAAATTCAACTTTCCTTACCCTAATTCCAAAGACAAATAGTCCTTCTTCCTTTGAAGACTTCCGCCTGATATCATTATGTAACCTATGTTACATACTGATATCTAAAATCATCACAAATCGCATTAAGCCATTTTTATCAAGAGCTCTCTCTGCAAAGCAGCTGGGTTTCCTTCAGGGAAGGAGGATCCAAGATTCTATAGGCATAGCACACGAGCGTATACACAGCTTAAAAAAAGAAAAAAATTAAATCTCTTATCTTGAAATTGAATTTAAGAAAGGCTTATGATTGTATTGATTGGGTGCACTTAAGATTGACTCTAATTAAAGTGGGATTTGGGCTTCAAATGATAGAGTGGATTATGGGATGTGTTACATCCTCTTCTTTCACAATTATTATCAATGGTGAGGCAACAAGATTCTTTAGGAGTGGTAGGGGTTTGCGCCAAGGGTGCCCGTTATCGCCCTGTCTCTTTATATTAGTCATGGAAGGGATCAGTATTTTATTAAAACAGAGACTCCTTGAAGGTTCCCTCACCAGTATTAAGGTATCAAGACTATTAAAATTCTCCACTTACTATTTGTGGACGATGTACTGATTATGTCAAAGGAAAATCTTCAAGAGTGGCAGGATATTATATACATTCTCAATCTTTTTTGTAAGGCTACGTGCCTGTTGATCAATACAGCAAAGACAACAGTCCATTTTGAAGGAATCATGGAAAATGAACTTGCACCCTTCAAGGCTATTATGCCTTTTAATTTCAACAATATCTCCATCGGATTTCACTACTTGGGATATTACTTGAAGACAAGAGCTGCAAAGATAGACGACTGGGATTGGTTAGTAAACAAGGTTTCAAAAACAATTAGTTCGCGGTGTTATCGTTGGTTGTCATTGGGGGGTAGATTTATCCTTATCAAATATGTCCTTGAAGGACAAAAGTTTACCAGATGTCCATGGAGGAAATCCCACGAACAGTACTCAGCAGGAGTAGGAAGATGATGTTTCATTTCCTATGGAACAACCATGATGAATCTCATCACTACCATCTATGTAGATGGGATATATTGTCTAGACCAAAGCGATTTGGTGGATGGGAGTTGTGCAATCTCAGTCTTTTCAATTTGGCCTTAAATGCAAACACATTATGGAGAGTAATAACTCAGAAGGGTATCTGGAATAGGGTTATTATGGACAAGTATTTATCAAACTGTACAGTCATAAACTGGTTCCGTCTGGAAAACCATAGAACACATGCAACGTCAAAGATGTGGTCAAATCTAATACAATCTGCCCATATTCTTACTCATTGGCTCAGTTGGTGCCCGGGTACTGGTCAACATATATTGATTGTTAGAGATAGGATCTTGGGCATGGGTGAAAAGTTAGTTCTCTCATAGGATCTTATCACACATTTGACTCAGCAGAGAACAATTTTTTTAGCTCAAGCAGACAAAGATCGAGTGGCAATTTCACCGATGGAGCAGTGGTTAAATAGTGCGGATCTAAATCTCTTAGGTGCAATCGCCATAGAGTGGGAAGACTATATTAAAGAACTTCAAGGATTCGGGGTTACTCTATTTGATCATATGGATACACTTATGTGGACTGGGGGTGATGCGTTCAGGAGGATCAGTGTTAAAAATATTTATGATGCGCTCATATCTACACATGATCACCAAAAGGAGCGAGGATGGAAGGTGAAATTGTGGAAATGGAAAGTTCAACTAAAAATAAAACTATTCCTTTGGCTGGCGGCTACAAACAAGATTTTAACCTGGGAAAACATCCAAAAGAGGGGTCGGGAAGGTCCAGGTTGGTGTATATTATGCAAAAGTGGATTTGAAGACATAAACCACATGTTTCTTCATTGTAGTTTCACTTAAGAAGTCTGGTCCAGATTATTTGTGCTTTTAAATCTTAGAAAAGTGTGGTTGGGATCCACTATGACAGAAAGCATTGAGGATTGGTCGTAGGATAAAGCGGTTTCAAATAATTTGGTGGCATATACCTGCTAGTATATATGGCTGGAGAGGAACAAGGCAATATTTGAAGACAAAATACCATCAGTCTGGGCAGTGGTTATAATGATCTCGGGAGTTAAAAAAAAACATCATATCTTACCATAAATTTAAGATTACAAAATCTTTCTCAATCACTCACTTGGAAGGATACATTGTGGCTTGTTTTGATGGAGCATCCTCCACAGGAGGTGATTTTTGTGGGGCTGGAGGAGTAACTAAACATCTTGATTCTATAATGCACAAGTGGTTTTTAAATTACAGGACATGGACCAATACAAAGGTCATACTTATGGATGTGTGGGTGACCTTTTTTCTCGCAAAGCAGTGGAACATTCAAAGGATTCAAATAATGGGGGATTCCAAAGTTGTGATAGACTGGTAAATCACAAAGGGAAGCTTCATGCTATTGACATTGAAGGCTGGAAAAAGAGATCCGAGATCCTGATAACATATTTCCAGGGAATCAAATTCCATCACTTATTCCGGGAATTTAATATAGAAGTCGATGATCTATCCAAAAAAGCGCTCCAGGATCCAAAAGGATACTTTTTATTACGCTTGGGAGATGGTAATGGATGGGCCCATATCATCATTAAATCTCTTCTAGTATCGGTCTGGTGGTGGCTGGAATTACCAACAGTGTTAAAGTTTCGTAGCCATTATCAGTTTTGTATGAAATGATCAAATTGTTTTTTGTTTCGAGTCTATTTTTCCCTCCAGGGATGGATGACAGTACTGGGAAACTTTTATGATCCTATTTGGTTTTGAATCAGTGGGTTTCCAGCTACTATAAATCTATGAAAACAATGGTGTTTTTTCCGGGATGTAAAAAATTATACTCTAATATAATTGGTGAGAATTTTCTATTGGGAAGTAAACTAGTTTGTAAAATTATGATACAAATTAAGGTTGAAGATTAATATAATTTACTTTTGACTTGCCCAAACTTTAATTAATAACATAAGACATATCTTTACCCATTTTTATAACTTATTTACTTTTCTTGGTTAAATTTGACATTCATGCATCATTATAGTATAGTAAAAAAATGTTGAATTAGAGATTTTGAGATTTGTATTAATTATGGGAATACATAAAAATATGACCAAATTACAATTAAGAGGAAGTTAAAATATCACAAAAGATTTTACAAATGTTAATTGAGTTTATCATAACTATTTGTAATTATTCATTATGAACTTATGAACAAAAACAATATTCTAGAAATGAGGATCAATTCTCACATCGTACTTTCAAGTAAACTAGTTTGTAAAATTGTGATACAAAGTAAGGTTGAAGATTAATATAATTTACTTTTAACTTAATCAAACTTTAATTAATAACATAAGACATATATTTACCTATTTTTATAACTTATTTACTTTTCAAGACCTCTTAACTACAAAAACATGGTAAACTTGGTATTTTCATTTTCATCATGTTCAAATATAAAAATGACAACATAATAACTTACTTAGAATTGTTGTATCTAACATTTTTAAATCTATCATTTGTACTATATACAGTTAATACATCAAAACATTTCTAAAAGGCAGGTATAAGCAACTTTGTTGTTAATTTCACTTGTTTTAGACATGAGTACTTTATTTTAGATATATTCAAAAATAAAGTACTTAATTAAGAGTGCTTTACTTTATGGAGAAAAATATATAACATGACCTAACATCAACATATAAATCAAGTACATCAACATGAACTAAAAAAATGCTATATATATATATGAATGAATTAACAAGTAAAATAATTGCTATAATGTACATATATGGTCAACAACAAAAATAATTGCTATAACTACATATCTAGTTGTAGTCTCTTATGAGAAGCAAGTTGTGGAGGAATATGTGATGCACTCAACTCATCCGGGTGGGATCAAGGAGGAGGCGGAGGAGGTACTGAAGCATAAGCGTCATGATCACCTGCACCCTGATCAACATCGGCACCCGAAGGAGGAGGAGGAGGTACTAAAGTAGAAGCACCATGATCACCACCATGATCAACATCAGCACTCGGAGGGGGAGGAGGTACTGAAGCAGAACTGCCATCACCACCCTGATGATTATCATCACCACCCTCATCATCATTAGTACTAGAGGATGCCCCATCCCTCATCCCTACTAGTAACCCCGCAACCCCAACTATATGAAGCATAAGAGACATCATATTGTGTGGAAAGTTCATCCAAAGTTGCAAGAGATCATGGTCAACCCTGATGTCTTGCATATAGATAGGTTAGACTCTCGTGCCAACCAAAACTGCACTCAGTGTCAGACACTTCCATCCTATATCTAGGATCGGGCCTACGCTGCATGCCAAGTGGTATATGTGGTTGAGGGCCCTGACCCGCCGCAGCCTCAACCACCTCCTCATCTACATCAGGTGGCGGGGGAGGAGGCATGTCCCCAACAAATGTGCCAACATCTATAAAGTATAACACAAGTTAATAATTAGTCAACAATTTCATTAAACAATTTAATAAAATACGTTAAAGGATATGCTAGAATAAAATTTATTCGAATTAAGTAAGACAATAAAATGAAAGTACAAGATTAATTTAAATCTTACCTCGATCATCCGGTGGCTCACCCACTATGAAGAGGATGTTGGGACATCCTCACCAATCCATCCCCACGTAAGGGCATGGCACCATCATGAACACTTGATCTGCCTCATTGGTTAATAGCTGAAGTGCCTCCTTGGAAATCCTAGCTGGAAAATTGGGCATGCCCCTCTTGGGCATCATCTCGCTCCACATGTGCATCCACACCTCGTTCATCGGCCTAGGAGGCTGATGGACAAAACTAGGTCTCATCTCTGGAAACCTCTCGAAAAACAAACAAAATAACTCTAAAGAAAATGTGAAGTTTGTCCTCCCATCTATCATAGCATGACATATATCTAGTGTTATACAAAACTACCTCAAGAAAATGGCAAACCACCTAATAAGTTGTAGCCTCTGTATCAAAGAATCAACATAATATAAAAGCACACAAAAAATGTGTTAACCTTCACCAATAAAGTGTAAAATGGTCGACAGTAATAGTGAGAGGCAGCTAACTTCCTCTACACCAAACGAGGTGATGTGTAACTGTCCACCATCCACCAGGAGAAAGAATATCGGGCATAATATACCTCTAAGAGTAGGCAAGATGACTCTCAGTTGCAACACCCACTAGGACATCAGGAAACTGGGGAGAATCCTCCCCTCTCCTAGATAGCCCAGTGATAAAATAAATATCCTCCTTAGTGGGATGGTACCATTGATGAGGACCGACTCTAAATGCATGTTGATGGGCATCCCATCGATGGATCAGTTGCGCAAGAAAGGTGGAATTACCTTTCAAGGATGTAACCTCCTCGTAGTACTTGAGGAGGCCTACATTCCTCAAGAGGACCTGCATAGCTGCGGTACTAGGCCATGTTGACGCTTGAATCTGTCAGGACCAAAACGAAAAACCTCACGACGACATTAGTCCCCCTTCGTTTTTAGAGAGGTGGTACTCCTCTTGGACTAAAAGATATATATGTGATGTCTTCGATTAAGAGAGTGATAAGCCAAAAACCCTAAATATTTATTGCTTGAGATTATGAAATAAAATGGTTCTTCAATAACCTGAGTACAATCTTTATGTGCAGCAAAAGAAAAGATTGAAGGAGGGCTTCAACATCATAATTAAATTGTGATCAACATCACACACAATCTTATTAACAATATATAAATACATCGATATCTTCTTCATAGGAGAGAATGATTTGATCCTCTCAAAGAATTTTAACAGAGTACTGCGATCAAGATCAAAAGAGAATTTGATAGGTCAACCTCCAATACTTTATATTATGAAAACAGGGTTATAAAGTGCAGTTGAGATCAACCCCGAAGCAATTTTTTGTGGAGTTTTATTTATGAAATATGTTCTTCAATACAAAATATTTGACGGCCATATAGGTGCCTGCAAATACTCCATGATCATGTAAGAAAAGATCTTAGAAGAATATAAGAAGAACACTCAACAACTCAGCCTTGTGCCCAACTCTGATATTCAAGCATAAAACTATGAGAAGTGGTGTAGAAGAATATATATCAAAAAAAAAATGGAGAAGATGGAGATTTCTTTCTTTTGATTAGAATCTTGATTCTGTATCCATGGTTGTACCTTCTTCTTCCTCTGATCTTCTGCCTTGCCCCTTTGACAATACTAATTCTTTGACCTCTTGATGAAGCCTCTCTTCTCTTTTTAAGAAGAGATTTTTTAACTACCTGAGAGGTTAGGGTTTTCTTCCTCTCTTGAAATTCTGGTGCAAGTTTCTTCTTGAAACATTCTCTTTAATTAATTCCTTATTAATTCATCATGAATGAATTCACATAATTAATACAAGTACATTGAAAGTGGGTCCCTATCCCTTCTTAATAAAAGTTTTTAATTAAACTTTTATTTTTTTAAATTTAATTAATTCTCCACTATAAGAGGACAATTGTAATTTAATTTCTAGAAGTTAAAAACAAATTTTTATCCATGTAAACCACTTCTGATGTGCTCTTAATCTCAATATATGAGCTTGTGAAGTTGAGTTGTCACTCAAGGCCATTAAAACATGCATATGACTAATATTTAAATTTATGAAAAAAAAAATGTATCAACTTTAAGCAATTTAAACATGTACCGCCATATTCTACGTTGAAATACCTTTCCAACGGTATAAATTTTGCATGATTCTGATACCCGGAGCTCAAGTTATGGCCTCTGCGAGATCAACACTCAGTCACTATTGATCAAAATTGATGGGCAAATGTGGGCCCTTGGATGAATTTTGTGCTTCCCTTCATAAAATTCGACTTTTTGGTTTGAAAGTCTATCCCACATGCATTGGGATATTAGATTCTTTAAGATATATAAAACTAAGTGTTTGATATACTTAGCAAGAAACACAAGAAGAGAAGAAACTATGGAGCTTGGAGAATTTTGAACCTTGGAAAATTGTTGAATATAATAATAATTTTGTATGCATAGTCAACAACGATGAGTCACCCAGCCAAATGTTGTCTTATGTTATCACTCAGTAGGCCAACAATCTGCCTATAAGAATATGTCATATGTCATCCAATAGAATCACGCAATGTGTCACTTTTTGTATGCTGCCACGTGTCTTCATTAATTAGTTTCCATGTGGCACCATCCATTAACTTCCATGTGGATGTATCTCATTGGTTAATAAAGTGTCATGTGTCACTTGGATATTTTCCTCATAGAACTTAGGATAGGAAAATATTATTAAAATAATATGGTGGGTTTGAGGGTTTAAGTGAATGCAGAGGTAGGTGAGTAAGTCACCCGCGGTAATACATAGTAAGAAATGAGTGTGAAAATTTCTAAATGTAGGTGAAGTGGAGAGGAGAGGTAAATAGTAGTAAAAGAAGTTGTAAAATATTCTAAGTCTTGAGAATCGGTCGGACAGACTCATATAACATGAAATAAACATCACCAACCTGCGAACCCGTGAACCGTCGGTAACTCATATATTTGGCTAAGTGTTGGAGAAGTTACATAGTAGAGAGTAGTAAAAAGAGTTGGATGCATTATGACGATGGCGGAAGTCAAACTTCATTGTGAGGGTAGCAGAGATAGCACATACTCTTAATAAATATCACCAACCCGTGAACCCACGGTAAGCCATAGTAAATAAAACTAAGTATGAAGAGTATATAATGGGTCACATGAGATATGGAAATAAATATGGAAAATATGAAAAATGAAAATAAATATATGAGAAATAAAGGAATTACGTGAAATTTGGAAAAGGAAAAAGGGAAAAGGAAAGAAATGAAAAATGGGAAAAAGAAATATGGAAATGAAAAATAAAAAGAAAAGGGAAAATAAAGGAAAAGGGAAATGAATGTGAACATGGAAAGGAATAAACGAAAATGGTAAGCGGAATATGAAAGTAATGAGACAATGGGAAAAAAGACTAAGTATAAAATGAGAGAATGAATAGGGGTGAAGGGAAAGGAGAGGAGAGAACATGTGACTTAGAACATTTTTCATATTTCTTCTTGTAACACCTCCATTATACTTCAGGACAAAAGTATGTGTATCTTGGTCATGGAGACTCTGATTTTGATTACACCAAAGGCATGGCAAAGATGATACCGAGGGTTATACAATGAACATATAATAGTTCAAAAATATTCATCTTCCAATATCGTTTTTTTTATTATTATTTCATGAGCGAGAATATATTGGTGACCAAATTTTGGTCAACAACTAGCTCCAACTACAGGACAGTAACCCCCTGTAGGTTGTTGAGAACACCAAAATATCAAAACTAGTTACCTTCTCCATTGGGCTATGGAGTCATCTTCAAATTGAACTCTTGAAATTCTTCTTCTTTCATGGAGTTATCTTCAAACTTCAATATAAAGATTGCCTTATTGTTGAACAAAAATATATACACATGTGATCTACCTACCCTTACTTGAAAGAAAGTGGCACCTTAGGTGTAGGCAGATTTCCAATGGAGCCATTCAAGCATCTAACCGATTTGTACAATGAGCTTATGAATTGGGCAATATGTTGAGGTCGCTACCAAATGATAAAAATCATGCCCAAAGTATATTGTGATGAGACTAAGCAAGATGTGCTTGAAATCTGATTGTATTGCTTGGCCAACAATGCTTTGGAACAATGATTCAATTAAATCAACTTTTATTTGCTCAATAATATTGTGTTCTTTGATTGGATAAGGAGTTTCCAATATGAGAATAATTTCGTCTTTTTTCTTATCATCAACCACATCTAAGATTTTTTATTCAACATCAATTCCTTGAAGGAATACTTCCTTTGTACAATGATCATGTCTCTATAGTGAGGTTGCAATGGTGAACTGTTGGTGAACTTTTGTGGGGAGTTGTAAGGCCATATTTTGTTGTTCATCAATAACTTCATGATCTTTGGAAATAAAATGTATCATCCATGATTCCTCTTGTTGCAAATGTCTTTCCTTTGATGCTTGTAAAATGTTTTCTTCATGAAACTCTGCTTCAGGAAAACAATCAACATAATACAAATCTGATGTAAAGTGATGATTTCTATCCCTATGATGTAAACATTGTTGCTGTGCCTTGATGTACATTGGTTGTATTATTTGAGACTTTGCTACAATATTTTCAAATTGAATTAAGTCTTCACGTTCATCCTTGATTTCGCTATAATCATAAATCTCAAATTGAGCACATGAGAGGTTGAAATTTACCTCCCATGAATCATACAGAGGATGGTGTTCTTCTTGAATTGAAAATTTAGTGTTTTCATTTTTTGTTTCAAAATCAGGATCTAAAAAAAAAATCATTTATTTCCTCAAATTTTTCTTCTAAATTCATTCCTCTATTGTCTTGGATAAATTTTGGGGAGTCTAATATGTTGGCACCGGTTTCAAGAACAAATATTTCAATGAGTTGAGCTCGTTGCATTAATTCTTTCCAGCTGTGTTTTTCTTCTTGCCTCAATAGAAATCTCAAATTTGTGGGAAAAGCATTTTCATAACAGCTGAAAATAATGACATCGTTTGGAAACATTTCTTGAGAAATCTCATGAAGAACTTTCATAAATCTGAAAGAAAAAACTTTAATTGTTTCTTCTTTGTTCATCCCGATTTCAACCAACTTCAAGAAAAGAGAATATGGATATTTTCTTGAGAAATATATTTTGATGAACAAGTTTTCTAATACATCCCAACTAGTGATGGTTTCAGGCAACAATGAATAAAACCAGTCATTGACATCTTCTTTCAAAGTCAAGATAAATAACTAGCATGCAACATCATTTTGAGCCACATTAAAAATTTCACAAGCACTTTCAAATTTAATCAAATGTTTCCTTGCATCTTCTGAAACATTCCCACAGAATGTCAGAAATTTGTCCATGGAAATATCTTGCAAGGGCTGAACTTCTCCTTGAAAATTGAGTGGGCTTTTGTGCAACCTTTTCTTTCTTTGGATACCTTCTCCTTTTATTGTTCCTTGAACAACTTATGTTGATGGAGGAGGTGTAATATCTTGGTAGCATAGGGAAAATTCCTCAGAGGAGTCTTCATATACATCTTCTTGAAATTCTGAGATCTTTTTAGTGAAGTCACCATGGCATATTTCTTTAAGATCTTGAGTTTTGAGGATGGAATTGTCAGGGAGATCATCCTCCCAAATCTTTGGTGGTTTTTTGGTTCCATAAAGTTTGTCACAATTGATTTGTGACTGAAATTTCAACAATAAACCTTTAAGGCATTTCAACGTTCTTTGAACAAGGTTCTCCAAAACCTAATTCATCTTGAATCAACCTCTAAATTTTATCTCAAACCGCAACCAGACTGCTTCTAGTCTTCCAATAATATATGATCCAAAAGGTATCATATCTCTTGAAAACAAATCATCCCCAGTATGGTCACCAAAAATGTTGACACTTGAATATGTTAGGACCGAAATGGCAACCTCGCGAGGGCATTACTCCCCCTTTATTTTAGAGAGGTGGTATACTCCTCTTGGAATAAAAGATATATTTGTGATATCTTGGATTATGAGAGTGCTAGGTAGCAAACCCTAAATCTTTATTGCTTGAGATTATGAAATAAAATGGTTCTTCAATAACCTGAGTACAATCTTTATGTGTAGCAAAATAAAAGATTAAAGGAGGACTTCAACATCATAATTAAATTGTGATCAACATCACACACAATCTTCTTAACAATATATAAATACATCGATATCTTCTTCATAGGAGACAATGATTTGATCATCTCAAAGAATTTTAATAGAGTACTGCAATCAAGATCAAAATA
>JZKD02S0063171.1:0-24049 GCA_000966675.3 Picea glauca
CATTCTAGCGAGTCTTTCACTCTATATTTTTATAGTCTCTGTACATTTCTCTGATTAATAGAAATCGTGTATTACTGTATATCTGTGTTTATGGTTGCATCTCTGATACATTTCTACTATATTATTGAATATCTACAATATCTCTGTGCATTTCTTTATTATATCTCTGCTCTGATTTCGTGCCGAAAATAATCCGGATCATTAGCACTTAGTTCCAATCACCTTCTTTAAGCAGGAAACATGAAAAACGGGATGTAGCTTAGAATGAATGGGAAAAGCTAACTGATAGGCCACCTATCCCACACGCCTGAGAATGATATAAGGACCATAAAATTTGGGCGCCAGTTTCTGACAATCATCAGCCTTGAGGGGATTTTGCTTGTAAGGTTGCAGTCGAAGAAACACATGATCCCCTTCTGCAAATTGACGTTTAGAGTGACCTTGATCTGCTTGTTGCTTCATGTGATTTTGGGCCATGACCAAATTCTCTTTGAGGGTACGGAGAATAGCTTCTCGAATTGTAAGTGTTTGGTCATCCGCCTGGACCTTCGATACACCTGGTAAATATGAGAGAACTGAAGGTGGATTTTGGCCATATACCACTTCAAAAGGAGTCATGTGGGTAGTTGTATGTTATGAAGTGTTGTACCACCATTCAACTAGTGGTAACCATTAAACCCACTAATTTTTCTTTTCCGATGCAAAACACCTCAAATATGTTTCCAAACACTTGTTGACAACTTCAGTTTGACCATCAGTCTGGGGATGATAAGTTGTGATGAGATGCAATTGGGTGCCTTGTAGCTTGAACATTTATTGCCAAAAATTGCTGGTGAAAGTTGGGTCGTGATCAGAAACAATAGAATGCAGCATGCCATGAAGCTTGAAGACCTAATCCATGAAAATTTGAGCCACTGTGGATGTTGTAAATGGGTGTTGAAGAGCACAAAATGTGCATATTTGGAAAGGCGATCAACTACCACCATGATGACTAATTTATTTCTTGATTTAGGTAAGACTACAATAAAATCCATAGAGATATCCTTCCAAATAGCAGGTGGAATCGGAAGCGGTTGTAGTGTGCCAGGAGATATGACTGTTTCTCCCTTGTTGCATTGACACACATCACATTCAACCAAAAAATTACAAATGTCATGTTTCATACCATCCCAGAAAAAAAGAATGCTTGACCCTGTCATAGGTTTTCGTAAACCCAGAGTGCCCAGCTATGGGTGTAGCATGAATCTCAGAAAGTACCATGGATTTAAGTTTTGACTGCTTACTTAAGTATAAACGGCCTTTATATTGAAGCTCATCATGGAGCCAAGAGTACCCTGGGGAAACTGGAGAATTGGACTGCAATTTTTGTATTAGATGCAAACTTTTGGGATCGTGTAGCCATTCCTAGAGAATAGATTGGAGCCAGTTTGGTACAATGAAGGAGAGAGAAAAAAGGGACCCTTCATCTTCATATTTTTAGGAAAGTGCATCCGCAACCACATTGTCTTTGCCTTTCTTGTAAATGATCTCATAATCATATCCAAAGAGCTTAGTCACCCATTTTTGTTGCTATGGGGAGGAAATGCGTTGTTCCAGAAAACACTTGAAGCTTTGATGATATGTCTTAATTTGGAAGCATTTCCCCAATAGATAAGGGCACTAAAGATCAACGACATGCAGAATATCCAACATTTCATTTTCATAGATAGATTTGCCCAAATTTCGTTCAGACAGTTTTTTGTTGGTAAAGGCCAAAGGTCGACCCTCTTACATAAGGACAACACCAACTCATTTCCCTGAAGAGTCACATTCCAGGACAAAGGTCTTTTTGAAATCAGGAAGGGCCAGGACTGAAGTGGTTCACATGGCCATCTTCAAGGTTTGAAAATCCTGAGCAACTACTGGAGTCCAAGTGAAAGAATTTTTTTTAAGGAGTGCAGTGAGAGGTGTCGCAATCTTTCCATAATTCTTAACAAACTTGTGATAATAACCTATTAAGCCCAAAAATCCACGCAAGATTTTGAGAGTCTTTGGGTGAGACCAGTCTTGCATAGCTTCAATCTTTTTAGGATCCACCCTAATGCCATCCTTGCCAACAAGATGACCCAAGTACTCGACTTCCGAGGTGCCAAAAGCACATTTAGATTTTTTCAGGAAAAGTTGGTGTTGAGAGAGTAGATGGAGAACTTGATCCACATGAGCAAGATGGTATGTCTAGGTTTTGCTATAGATGAGGGTACCATCAAATAAAACTAAGACAAAATGATGAAGAAAAGGATGGAAGACATGATTCATGAGACTTTGGAGAGTGGAGGGAGCATTACACAAGCCAAAGGGCATGACCAAAAATTAATAGTGGCCCTCATGAGTTATAAAGGAAGTCTTAGGAATGTTTGCCTCTTTCATATAGATCTGGTATTATCCAGAATGAAGATCAAGTTTAGTAAAGAACTGGGCACCACTCAATTCATCCAAGAGGTCGTCAATGACAGGAATGGGAAATTTGTCTTTAATGGTGAGTTTGTTGAGGGTGTGAAAGTCAGGACACATGCAGCAAGAACTTTCTTTTTTTAGGACCATGACCATAGGAGAAGAGTACGGGATTATACTAGGGAGGATAACACCTGGGTTAAGCAGTTCTTGAACCATTTTCTCAATTTCATTTTTTTGGGAAAAGGGGTGATGATAGGGACGGATATTGGGAGGAATGCTTCCTGGGACAAGGGGAATGGAATGATCATGAACACCATGGGAAAGAGGGATTCCCTGGGGAGTGGAAAAAAACACTTGATGTTTAGAGAGGATGGATTGGAGGTCCTGCTGCACAGAGGGTGTCTCAATTGCTTGTATGGCATGGAGTTGGGAAATAACACCAGAATGACCTTTTTTGAGAAGCTTTTCCATGCGATGGGAACTAATGAACGCATGGGAACTGACGGTGATGCCTAGGAACTTATATTATTGGCCCTCCTGGTCAAATTGCATGGTTAATTCCTTAAAATCCATGAGAATGGGACCCAAAGTCCTTAGTGGGTTTGTACCCAACACAATGTCACAACCGTCCATGTCGATAGCAAACATATGATATTTGAGGTGGTAGTCACAAATTTGGAGACGCACATTTTCACAATGCTCTCCACATTTCATGGACCTGCCATTAGCAATCATGATTTGGAAATTATTGACTGCACGGATATAGCAATTAGTTCTTGGGCAATGCGGCGATGAATAATATTATGGGTGCTTCCACTATAAACAAGAATGATGACCTTCCTATTCTTGATGTAGCCAATTAGATTGAGGGTTTGGGGAGCAGAGAAGCTAGTGAGAGCATTTAGGGAAATAACCAGTTCGAATTCGAGAGGGTCTGAGGGAGGGGTTATGTCACTGGGTTCAGGTGATACCGACACAAGGGGAGCTTCAACATCCTCTTTTGAAACATCCTCCGAGATGGCCATAAAAATATTCTGTTCCTTACACTTGTGTCCCAGAAAATATTTGTCATCACAATTATAACAAAGGCCTTTGATTTGGCATTCATCCATTTTGGCCCTGGTCAATTTTTGGATCTTTAGTGGGGTAGAAGGAGGAGTGGGATTTATTGGTTTAGTGCTAGGAATAAAAGAGGGTTTCCATTTTTTAGAAGAGACAACCTGTTGTGCTTCCTTATCTCTTTTAGTAGCCTCCACCCAACTCTGAGGCTGAGCCATGAGGACATGGGCACGAATCTCATCCTTGAGGCCACTGATAAAACATTCTCAGAAAAAATCATTAAACATGCCCTCTGTATGAAAATCCAATCGCTCAAAAGCAGCTATAAAGTCTTCCACTGTGCCATATTGTTTCAAATTTGTCAAACGACCTAAATGGTTGGTGTCATTGTCAAAGTGTTCATAAATCTCTGCCACAAAGTGTGTTCAAGCAACATACCCTTGATGGGCAGTTTTTCTCCATTCCCATGATTGTCAACGTTCTTGATCTAGATCGAGAACACCATACCGGAGTTTGGCCAAGTCATTTGTAATGTTGTACAAAGAGAAATAATGTTCCATTTGAGTTACCCAACTAGTGGGATCCGAGCCATCAAATTTGGTGACATCCACATGCGAAAGGCATAGGTCACGCTGAAAGTGATGGGGATGAAAATTATGGGAATGCGAGGAAGTTTCAGCTTTGGTATGCAAAGGTGGGTCAGATAAAGGGGGATTTGCAGGGATATGCAGCTTAGTACAGATCATCGAAGCGACAGATTCAAGCTGGGTAGTAATGTCTTGTTTGAAGTCTTCTTTGAGTTCCTCAATTGAGCCGGTGATGGAGGAATGCATGTTTTTATTGATGGTGGACATATTGGCACTGAGTTGTCTCAATTCTTGTTGTGTCTCTGTGAAATTATATTGCAAGGTATTGAAACGAGCTTCCAAGTCTTGGCTACGGGTATGGGCCATGATGATGAGGGAACCAAAAAGGGGCATGTGGGGTCAAAACAAATTGTTGAAAAATGATAGGTATGAATGTGATAAGGGTGAAGAGATAAATCCAATGGAATAGGTCTCAAATAAAGGTGCAACAAAATCCATTTTTTTTTCACCTGCGGAGTTATACTCTAGTCTGAAGAATACTGCAGTGATGAAATGCTTAATCAGGAATAAATGTGTAGTGATTTGGAAACTCGAACACAATTGCGCAATAATAGATCTTGTCTATTTTACTTTTTGTTTCCGTCCCCAAGGGTTAGGTATTCAAGGGTTCTACAGACAAGGGTTTTCCCTGTGCTATAGCTCTCTGATATACGTGTAGGGTCCAACAGTAGTACTTGGCCCAATATCTCAGGGCACCAAATAAGGAGGCTAGATCAAGCCCTTAGCCATACTACCCGATTACCCATGTACTAGAGAGTATCTTCATCAGTTTTTTTCTCGGTGACACTCTAGCAGTCAGGCGGTTGATCAGTTTATCTAAAGAGGGCTTTAGGAATTATAGGTCGATTCGTATACAGGTGTTGTCCACTCAAAGGGGTACCAACAGGGGTTACAAGGGTGGCCAACAGATGCGCGCTTAAGTACCACTTGTATTTCCTATGTGTATGAATCCCCGACCACGGGTTTATGCGTGAAACGACAGATCTCTGTATCTTAAAGACGTCGGAATATGTCTCTACCCTGAAAAAATTTACCCACAATTTTTCGCCGAGGAAAGTGCTCTAATACCACTTGTAATATTCTAGATATAAAAATTATGTAGAACAGAAATAAAATGTTATAAATGGCATATGAAAAACAATATAACCAGAACAACACCACAATAATGTCAAAATGATACTAGAATAACACCAGAAAGAGCATTGTCTGGACATCAGTTGACAACCTCATCAGTTGACAGGCACTGTCTAAACAATAATGTGTACAATCATCTGATTGACGACCTTTGTTTGGCCATAAGTTTGCAGATGGAAAGCTAAGGACTTGGTGATCTTGGTGTCCAGCATCGACCAGAGGCTAGACCAAAATGTACTAAGGAACTTGTTGTCCTGATCTGAGATGATAGACTGTGGGATCCCAAAGTGTACCCACACTCATTCAAAGAATAGTTTAGGAGTGGCTTCTGTTGTGATATTCTTCTTGCAAGCCATCATAATGGACATCTTCAAGAATCTGTCGATGACCACAAAAACACAGTCATTGCCATGCTTAGTAGAAGGAATGCCTGACATGTAATCCATGGAGATGGATTCCCAAGGTCAATTAAGGGTAGGCAACGGTGTATAGAGTCCTTGCTTCTTAATGGTCGGTTTGGAAATGGTACAAGAAGTGTAGGACTTGATGTACTTCCTGACATCCTATCAAAGGTTCGGCCAATAGAAATACTTTTGCAGTACTGCCACAGTTTTCTCGACCCCGAAATTCCCAGCGACCCGACTGTAGTGTGCCTCCCAAATCATCTTGGCACGCTCACTTGAAGGAACACAAAGGTGTCCTAGGTGACATAGCAGGGCATCCTGGAGGTGAAAATTAGGAACTTTCTTAACCTCCAAGAGCATATTGTATGTGTGGCAGAATTCTGAATCACTTTTGTAGAGAAGCGGCCAATTGGAAGTCTCGTGCCCACAAGAGTTGAGCACCGTGGTTAGAACCATTATAGGGGGTCGGCTAAGGTAGTCTGCAACATTATTGGTGCTTCCTTTCTTGTACTTAATGTTCGAGTGAAATTTTTGTAGGTATGTGGACCACTTTTGATGGCGATCATTCTATAACTTCCCTTGTGTCTGTATGAACTTCAAGGGTCGGTGGTCTGTGTGGATGACCGTTTCCTTTCCCAAAATGTAATGCTTCCATTTTCGGCAAGCCTACATAATGGCATACATCTCTTTGTCATAAGTGGGATACTTCCGGACTGTGTCGGAAAGTTTCTCACTATGATATGCCACTAGATGCCCCTGTTGAGTAAGGACTGCCCCAATAGCATAGTCAAAGGCATCTGTCTTGATCTCAAATGGTTGTTGCAAGTCTGGTAATGTGAGCACTGGCGTAGAGTAGAGGCGATGCTTCAAATCGTTGAACACTTTCTATTGAGATTCAGACCAAAAGAATTTTTCTTTCGCTCCTCCCATGGTTACTTGACTCAAGGGCCAAGTGATATGAGATAATCCCAACACGAACCTGCGGTAGAAATTGGCAAGACCCAAAAAACTGCGGAGCTCTGTTAGGGTGGTTGGGGCTGGTCAATCCTAAATGAATTGGATATTGACTAGATCCACATGCACCCCTCGCTCATCAATAATGTATCCCAGATACTGAACTTGGGTCATGCCAAAAGTGCACTTCTCCAAATTGGCACATAACTTGTGTTGTCACAGTGTTTGGAGGACCTGTCGGATGAGGTGGAAGTGCTCTTCCCAAGTCTTGTTGAAGATCAGAATGTCATCCAAGTACACCACTACAAATGAGTTGGTGAATGGTCGCAAGATGTCATCCATTAGTCTCATGAAGGTTGCAGGGGCATTCGTCAACCCGAAAGGCATGATGAACCATTCGAAAAGGCCTTCCTTGGATTTGAAGGAAGTCTTCCACACATCAGAGGGTTCGATTGGTACCTGGTGATACCCAGACTTCAAGTTGATCTTGCTGAAATATTTCACCACCTTGAGTTGGTCCAGAAGGTCATAAATTTGTGGGATTGGGTACCTATTCTGGATAGTGATCTTTTTCAGTGCCCGATAGTCAATGTAGAGTCTCCAAGTCCCATCCTTCTTCTACACCAGCATGATCGGACTCCTACAGGGCGATGAACTCGACCGAATGTGACCTTTCTACAACAACTCCTGAATCTGCCTATTGATTTTTTCATTCTCTAGAACATAGTGCCGATAGATTGGTCCATTGGGCAGCGGCATACCTGGGGTCAGATCGATGGGGTGCTTGACCTGACAGTGTAGAGGCACCCCTGCGAGGGAGGTGAATATGTCATCGTACTCCTCCATGACATTATACATCTATTTTTGTCGTGCAGAGGGGCCCTGTCTAGAGGTCGTGGCCACAATATTCTTCTTTCCCTGAGGGAGGATCATCAGGAAAACAAATTTCCTAGTTTTGGCAATGAGCTTGCATAGTTTTGCAGTAACCAAAGAGATGGTTGTAGGCGGTGCTATTTTTGGTATCCTCTACATCTTATTTCCCAAAGTAATAATAATAGTACGAGGTCTGGACTCATACACAGCATGTCGCTTCCACAAGTATGGTTGACCTAATAATACATCAGAAACATCAAAAGGAGCAATGTCACATAATACCTCATCCATGAAGGGCTTGATGTTGTAGGGAAGGCGACATTGTTGGCTGACGCAGAGGTATCGTCCTTGGTGCAACCACCTAATGGTGTATGGTTGTGGGTGTGTTGTGGTCGGCAAGCCCAGCCATTTCATAACCTCTACTGAGATGACGTTCTTCTGTCTCCTACTGTCGACAATGAACTGCAACGGGGAACCCTTTACCCACATCTAGGAATGGAAGAGGTGCTTCACCTCCTCTGGATCTTTTGGTTCCTTCTTTTGGATCTTCGTGGTGGCAACGGTGGAGTTGGGATCCACATTGATAATCAGCTTCCCCCTGTCATTCCCCTTGTTGGGTTCGACTTCAAAGTCAGAGCCTGCATCCGATTCAAAAGCCTTCAACTCAGCTGCCAGTGACTGCTTGGCTTGACACTCACTTGTGTTGTGAGTGGAGCTCTTATGGAACTCACACCACTTCCCCATGTCCTTTTTTGGCTTCATGGTGTTGTTCTTTTCTTGTGGCTTTGGCGGTTTGTCCTGGGTCACCCCGCCTTGGCTTGGTCCTTTGTTCGGCGGTTTGGGGGTACCTTTCCCTTGCTTCTGATTCGCAGACTCAAAGTCTCGCTTCTTTTGTTTGAACTTCTGCTCAATCTTGGTAGCATACCGGTATGCCGCACCAAGCAAGGAGATGTCGAGGAACTCCATTTCCTCCTGAATGTATCTATGAAGACAACTACGGTACTTTAACACCAAATGTTTCTCTGAATATTTGATACCCAACTTTGTGTGTAGGGTATGGAACAGATTCGTCAGCTCATGCACATCTTGGTCCCTTTGTTGCCGCAACGTAGTCCATCGTATGTATTTGTCCTCATAGCTCCCCATAGGATAATATTGTTCCTTGATGGCATCTCAGAAATAATTCCAAGTGGGTGAGATCGAGAACAGAAAGGGTTCCCCCTCGCTCTGTTTCTCCCAGTAGGTTTCCCACTAGTCCTTGACATGGGGGGCGACTTTAAGGAGTGCAAAAATAATCCTTTCTTGGTCGGAAAAGTCATGAACCGAGAAATTTCCGTCTAGCAGAGTCATCCATATATCAACGCCATCTGCATCTATTTGGCCCTCAAATATGGGAATGTCAAAGTTTACTTGTACCTTAAAAGGAGTGGTGCCTCCAGAGTGGTTGTTGGATGTAGATGCACTGCCAGTGGGCAACCGTTGAAGGATCTGGGCAAAGTTGTCCATCATCACGTTCCTTTGTTTCTCGAGGGCCTCCTTGAGCACTAGTTTGATAGGATATCCTGCTCCCTCATCTTTCTTTTCTTCCCCCATGGGCAGCCATCGGGTTTTGCGAGGCTGATATTGCAACGGTCCAACCAGATCGAGCCCTAACTCCTTATACCCCAATCTCGTTGGGGACATGCAAAGAAGGATCGAGAAAGAGAAAAATGCTATGATACCACTGATCCAGATTTATGCATGAACATAATGAAATACATAAATACACATAAATGCAGATATGTAGCGGAAGTAAAACTTCATTTCATTAACAACAAATGACTGAAATATATGCTTACAAACAGAATGGAAATAAAATAGCTCGGGCGCTGGTAGCTTATCTCTGAGAAGAGATGTGGCGGCTACTGGCCTATGAAATTTGTGTTACAATGAGGCTCTAAGGCCTATATATTATTGAGAAACAATGGAAAACCCTAAACATCCAAAAACCTAACCCTAGGAGATGAAACGCCAGAATATGGGCCCTGTTGTGGTAAATTGGTACATCGATTTCCCGGGGTCGTAACTTTGGCATACTATCTTCGTTTGACGCAAATGATACATCGTTAGAAATATCTATCTGAGTACTACACTGTTGACAATGAATATTGAGTCCAAAACAGACCCATATTCACCAGAGAATTCATGCCCAAAAAACATGGTTTAGGGCCTCAAAACGGCTCCGGAAGTTCAAGACCCGAAAAACTGCTAAAAATAGTAAATTGTGCTACAATTAAGGAAACTGAAAAACCGAAAGAAAAAATGGTGTGGGTCCAAGTGGAATAGGCGAGTGGACACCAATATCCACCTGGATCACTCATTTATATAACCCACAGGGGATTTTCCACCATCCAACATCATACATATTTTTACTACTGAATTTGTAATTATAATCACCTGTTGAGCATCCCTCCAATAAAATCACTAAAAAAAATTGTTATGACCTCAATGCCTTCTATTGACTTGTTATATTTTATTCCATCCCACTCCTCACATACAAACATTCTCTTCAATTTCATCTTTTTTTTACAAATGGAATGCAAGGAGATGAAATCAGTGGAAAGTTGAAACTCAGATGATGGTAAACAAAAAGATTTGAAGTCACTTGTGGTGGGTGAATGAAAGATAGGTAAGGTATTGGTTGAAATGGATATTCACCAAGGTTTACTGGAGAATCTGGAGATTGAATGGAGGGGTCGTCGTTTAATCCAACGCATTGACTATTTAGAGATTCCTTTTAGGTGCAGTGTTTGTAAAAGCACTGCTCACTTAAGGTGAGGTTGCAATGGCTCTGTGGATTCCGAGGTGGATATTGATGACTATGCTCCTAATTATGTCGAAGATGATTCTTCCCTGGGTACAAGATTCTATGGTCCTGGTCCTTTTCCCTTGGCGCAAGAAGATGGCAACATTTCAGACTCAGTGGAAACGATCGTGGGTAAGTTAAAAAAATATTGTCCTACTCTATTTTCCACTCTGTCTTTTATGGAATGTGATGCATTAAATTCCTCTATTTGGTTGAGTTCCTCGAAGTCCAATGTTTATTGTTCTCCGGTGCCTAAGGAGGGGGATCATGCTTTTCCAATTCCTACAGTTGGGGGTCCTATTGAATCATCTCATCCCTCAGTGGCTCCCCTGGGTGGGATCACTGTTTTACCGGCTTGGTGCATGGAAGAGACAAATGTTGTTTCTCCGAAGGTTCTCCCCTCTACTCCTTTGGACTCTTTGTCCTTGGAACCTTTATCGAGGACCCAACCCCCTTTGTCAAAAATCCCTGCCATTCTACCTGGTTATCGGGAACTTGAGGATGATGAATCCTCCTTGTCGACTATTTTAGACTCTTATTTACCATTTATTTGGGATAAGGACTCAGCTGTTAATTTACCTGTGTTCTTAGGAAAGTATGTTTTAAACCCTTCCTCGGTCACGGGGGAGGCTAGTACTTCGCGTTCAATTGTTGCTGGTCCCAGGAAGGATTTTTCTTGGTCCCGCAGGTTGGGTTCTAAGCTCTCGCCATTAAAAACCAGAAGCACGAGAAAAAATTATGTTGTTGCGGCATCACAAGATACTAATTCTCTTGCTATTTCAAAGGGTGGGGCACTTGGAGTAGTGAAATCCTAGAATCGATCTAAGTAATGATCTATCTCTAACTCAATATCAAAGGGACTGGAGGCACCCTTAAAACTGCTTCCCTAAAAAATGTCCTTGTTAAAACTCGTCCAGATATTGTTTTTTTTCTAGAAACCATGGTATTATCATAAAAAGCTCGGTAATTCATGAGTATTCTAAGGCCTTGTTGGTATACTTGTGTTGTTAGTTCTGTCGGCACCTCCAAAGGATTATTAGTTTCTTGGGATCCTAATATATTTGATTTAAATTATTTTCTCACCTGTGGCGGGATTCTATTGACAGGGGTCATATTAGCCAGCAAAAGGGAAATCTCTTTTTTGAACATGTATGGTCCTTGCTCGGAGCGTAAGCAATTTTGAAATCAGGTGGAGGACTCGGGCTTACTGTCCAAAGATAATCTCATCCTGGACGAGGACTTTAATTTGACCCTACCTTCAGAAGAGGTCTAGGGTGGCAAGTTTATTATGGGAAATTCTGATGGTTATTCTGTTGGTTTTTACAAGGCTTTTTTTCAAGAGAAACACTTGATTTATTTGATTCCGGATAAGCTTGTTCTGACGTGGCGAAACGAAAGATCTAGGGTGGATCGAATTTCGAAAAGACTTGACAGATTTCTTATTGCAGAGGAGTTACTTTTAGGGATTAGTGTTTACAAGTCTTGGGTTGAATACCCATTTATATCCAACCACGCCCCAACTCTAATTAAATTGGAGATGTCACCGAGGTACAAAGTCTTCCCCTTTGAATTCAATCCTCGTTGGCTTAAGGATCATGAATTTCACCTATTGGTTCAAACTCTTTGGCTCGAAAGTAAGTATCTAGAGGAGGAAGATAAACAAAAGAGACTTCTCTGGAAGTTAAAAGACCTAAAGGATAAGACTAAATCCTGGCATAAACTCAGATATAACCAGTCTACCGCAAAACTAAAAGGATTGGAAATGGAGTTTAATTTGTTGTTATAAGAGTCCACGGAACTTAGTTTTACCAAAGCAAAGGAATGTTTACTAAAATCTAAGGAACAAGAAAGGAATAACCTGTTAAATGAAGGTGAATAACTATGGCTCCAATGCAGTCGGGCCATTTGGATCCGGAGCGGAGACCAAAACACTAATTTTTTTCACAATTTTGCCAATTTCAGGAAAAATAAAAAGTATATTTGGGATATTAAAGATGTCGAGGGACACATTCATACTGGTTAGTAGAATATCAAAGCTATTTCTTCAGACTATTTTAGAACATTTTTCAAGGAGAATGAGAATCTTTCCATCTCGGAACATGTTAATATGGCGGAGAAATTTCCTAGAATGATGACAGATGAAGATGCGGAAATCATTTTCTTGCCAGTGAAGCTAGAAGAGATAAGGGATATCCTAAAAATATTCAATATTAACAAGATCCCTGGCCCTGATGGATGGACGGCGGAGTTATTTGTGCACTTCTTTGATCTTGTTGGGGAGGATTTACTAAATATGATCGAAGAGTTGAGGTTGAAAGGAAAAATTTCAGGTGGTATTAATTCAACCTTCATCGCTTTAATCCCCAAAGTAAATAGGCCACTTTCTTTCTAGGATTTCAGGTCGATTTCGCTTTGTCACTAGTGTTACAAAATAATTTCAAAATTCATTGCGAACAGGATCAAGCCTTTTCTTTCCAGATCGCTTTCGGAGGAGCAACTTGGTTTTTTAAAGGGTTGTTGGATTTAGGATGTTATAGGCACAGTTCAGGAATGCTTGCATAGCATAAAAAACAAAAAACAAAAATATTTAGTTTTAAAGTTGGATCTTCAAAAATCCTATGATTGTGTCAGTTGGGATCTTTTGAGGATGATCCTTATAAATATTGGAATGGGACTTGAGATGATAAGTTGGATCATGAGTTGTGTCGAATCAACATCTTTCACCATCTTAGTAAATGGAGAGGCAACAAATTTCTTCAGAAGTGGAAGAGGCTTGAGGCAAGGATGTCCATTGTATCCCTTACTCTTTATTCTAGTGATGGAAGGATTGAGAATTTTATTAAAGGAGAGCCAAAGAGAAGGGAAGTTCACAGGTATAAATGTCTCTAGAACGATAAAAAACCTCCATATTTTATTTGTTGATGTTGTTATCATTATGTCAAAGGCGACTTTAAGGAATGGTGGGAGATTGATAAATTATTTTGCCAAGCCTCTGGATTAGTGATAAATGTTGCAAAGTCTACTTTTCATCAAGCAGGTTTATCGAAGTTGGAAACATCTCCTTTCAAAGATTTGTTTCCTTTTAATTTTACTGATCTGTCTTTGGATTTTAAATATTTGAGATTTTATATGAAAGTTGGCCCTCAATGCGCTGTGGACTAGTTATGGTTGATTCAGAAAGTGGAAAATAAAATAGATAATTGGTGCTATAGATGGTTATCTTTGGGGGGCGGGCTCATTTTACTTAAATCTGTGTTAGAGAGTCAACCAGTTTACTGGTTATCATAAGAAGTCATCCCTTGCTCAGTTATGAATATATTGAGAAAATTGTTGGTAAAATTTCTTTGGAAAGGGAACCGGGATACCCATCACTATCATCTCTGTAAGTGAGATTTGATCACTTTGCCAAAGATCCATGGCGGTTGGGGCCTCCGAAACATCAAGGATTTCAAACATGCTTTGGCCGCAAACCAACTCTGGAGGCTCTTGTTCAGCTCAGGTATTTGGCACCATATTGTTAAAGATAAGTACATGTTTCATACAACTACCAACAATTGGCTCCAATAAGCTACTCATCATCAAAAGTCAACTTCAAGTCCTTTCTTTCAAAATCCTTGATATCAACCCTCCACTCCAAGAATATCAACTCATTGGCGCAGGCTTGGAAGCCTATTGGCAATTCACTTACCATTGTCTCATGGCTCAACAATTATGAAATTGGTCTCCCGGGCGTTCTTGCTATAGAATGGGACTCTTATCGTAAGGCTTTGATCGATTCGGGAGATTTTCTTCGGGATCAAGAGGACACTTTAATTTGGACTAGTGGCGATAAGACTGGCATGCCTAGTATCAAAAAAATTTATTTGGCAATTCTTTCTACTAAATAATTAAGCATTCAGTCTAGTTGTCGGAGAACACTTTGGCGTTGGAATACTAAACTAAAAATCAAGTTATTTATATGGTTGGTTGTGGCAGGGAAGATTCTCACTTGGGATTCCCTCCAAGCAAAAGGCAGACATGGTCGTGGTTTATGTTATTTATGCAAAAAATATTATGAATCTATCGATCATATTCTAATTCACTGTTCTTTCACCAAGCTGGTTTGGGAAAAGGTAAGACTCTCTACAGGTTTTAATTTTTTATGGGATGGTTTCACATTGGCAGATTGCTTCAAGACTTGGGTCGAGGATAGATCTGTCTGTGCGGCGCTTGTGGCTCAGATATGTTGGTTTATATGGATTGAGAGGAATAAATCCATCTTTGAAGGAAAAATTCCATCTGTTTTGGTGGTATATTATAAAGCTTTAGCTTTTCTGAGGGGAAAAGATACAAAATTGAAGGATAAAATTCCGAGAAGCATTATGTTCCCAATGCCTATAAAATCTTCAATAGCATATTTAAATGGGGCTACACATCTGGAGGGCCTATGCTGTGGTGTGGGTGGTATATTAAAACTTCCAGATTCTACTGTCATAGGATTGACTTTTCACTATGGCCACAGGACTAATAACAAAGCAGATTTGTAGGGGGCTTGGGAAACTCTTAGGTTGGCTTTACACTTATCGATTAAACATCTTCAATTGTTGGGTGACTCCAAAGTAGTGATCAACTGGCTAAAGAAAAATGGAAGTCTTCATGCTTGTGTAATTGAAGGATGGAAAGCTAGAATCATAGCCATGGTCTGTTGCTTTGATTATATCAGTTATGATCACATTCCTAGGAACTTCAACTTTGATGATGATATCCTATCTAAACAAGCGCTTGGTGTTCGTGAAGGTGCCATTATTTATTTCCCTTGGAATAATGGCACAATAGGGGAGAAATATCATATAAACATCTATTAACTTGCCCATGGTTATCTGTTTCCTTTTTGTTAGTTGTTATGTTATTTTGGTGGACATCATGGCTGTGTATTTATCCTTTTGCCAGTCATGTTTCTAAGATTTTTGGGATCCCTGCTTTGTAGTGATCAATTATTTTGTCATGATGGGCGAGATAATTTTGAAGATTCTGCTATGAATGTATTGATCCTTTGTTTCTAAGCACTTTTGGAAGATCGGAGTTGGGAAAAAATTATATTTTATTAATATAATTGAGATAATTTTTCTATTGGAAAAAAGTAAAAAGGGCTGACATTCATACTTCCATGTGGGCATAAAAATGATGTATTAAGGTATAGGTTAATATGTCAATGGTTTTATTTGTTTGTGAATAATCTCTATTGAGGGAAGGTGTGTGTGCATTACAATGGGTCTTGCAACTTTCAATTTCCTAGAGTTCAAACTATCAAACTATCTAATATTCAAAGCCAACTACATTTGATTTTATTACTTCACTAATAAGTTATTTATGTAGTTAATTTATTTAATCACAAATTAATAAGTGAATTACAATTTTGATGGAATTCCTAATTATCAATGTTATAAGAGGACAATTGAGTCATTGAAAGTGGGGTAGTGGTATAATTTCCACTAAAATTCTACACTTCAAAATGTAGTTGATCCACAAGAGAATTGTTGATAAGGGGTTAAACCATCATAACCATTAACTCAAACCAAATAATTACATGGAAAAAATATATAAATTATATCTTCCTTCTTATTAAATAAAATATCTCAAAATTCTTACTTTTAATAAAAACTTTCTATGTGTAAGAAATTAAGTGTATATTTTTTTATTATCATTTAATATGAAGGAATTAATATTTTAGATGCTGTCATATATAAGTACGTAGAATATATATGTGTAATATGTAATCATCTGTGTAATTGTTTTCCATTGAATGGACTTTATTTTTATTATTGTTATTTTTTTAATTGAGTTGACTTTAAATTTTTTAATGAGACTTTATTTAATATAACACTAACGTGACAACATCTCCCCCCAAAATTATAATTTTCAAATTATCAAATTAAACATGTAAATAAAATTGAGAAATACTGATATGGAATATTACATATTATGATACTCTGTATTGTCAGTGTTGTTTCTGAGCATTACTCTGTTTTGAATGTGAACTATTGTATGCACTGTCTGTGTCCAAAAAATATATTTCAATTTGGAATCCATTAGCATTGTTTGAGCCATTTCTTGTACTGTCATGTTCTTTCTTTCAACAACTCCGTTCTATTGAGGTGTCCTAGCAATGGAGAATTTCCTTTTATTCCATGATTGTTGCAGTAGTCCATAAATTTCTTTGAAGTGAACTCTCCTCCATTATCAGATCTCAAGCATTTGATTTTTGAATCCATTTCATTTTCAACCATTTCCTTGTAGATCTTGAAGTTTTCAAAAGCTTCTCACTTATTCTTGAGAAATAAAACTGTAGTCATTCTTGTATAATTATCAACTAATAACATAAAATATTTCTCACCTTTTAAGCCCTTTGTTGTAGTTGGTCCAACTAGATCAATATGCACAATTTTCAGTGGTCTTGTCGTTGAACATTCCTTTGATATGAACCTGGTCTTTGTTTGCTTTCCTTGTTGACAATGCTTGCATAAAGTGTTGGTTGGTTTCGTGATCTTGGGCATTTCTCTCACTACTTCTCTTTTGTTGACTTTGACAAGGTTATCAAAATTTATGTGACCCATTCTTTTGTGCCATAGTCAAATTTCATCTTCCTTTCCTAGACAACACTTTTCATTTCCAATTTCACTTAACACATATATGTTGCTTGAAGTTCTCGCAGTTGCAGAAATCAATTTTCCTGAACCTTCTTTTCTTATCTCGCACTTTTGTGAATCGAAAGTAACTTTATGACCTTGGTCACACATTTGACTCACACTTAGAATATTATTTTTTATATCTTCTACTAGTAGAACATTTTCTACCTTTGTATTCTTGTTCCCAATTATGATTGTGTCTTTTCCAATGATTTTAGCTGAATCATCATTTCCAAAGGAGACTGATCCATCTCTTTCCTTTCTTAATGTAAGAAACTTGTATCTATCACCTGTAATGTGTTTTGAACAACCATTGTCAACATACCAACCACGTTTCTTTTGCTTAGCTTGTAGAGCGAGTGTGCATTCTTCATTGTTGTATTGATTCGGCTTTCTTATCCATGTCCTTTTCTGAGGTTCATGTCTATGATTGTTGTTGTTTTGTTGTGGTTCTCTAGGAGGGATTGTCATTCTGCAATCTTTGGCCATGTATCCAAAGTTGTTACACTTGTAGCATTCCACTTCAGTGCTCAATGATTCAAACATGTTGTAACTTCGTCTCTGTGTTTCACTAGGCTTTATTGGATAACCCTTTTGTGTATGAATTTCAAAGTTGTTTATGTTCTTGTTGTTAGCTCTACAATTCACAGATTTATGTCCAAAATTATTACATGCATAACATAAACCAAAAAAGATAGTTTGATACCTGGGAGTTGAAGATCTTCTGAAAGGAGGGGCTCTTATGAATCCTTCTTCTTCCTGAGACCTATCTATTTTTGTCGGTCGTTGATTCTGAAATCTGAATCTTCTCGGTGGAGGAGTGTCCCTGTAATTTTCTCTATAGACCTTCCTATCCCCTTTGATTGTTTATGCATAGTTTTTTGGATATGTTTCTTTTTCTGTCGTTTTGGAGCTTGATCCCTTTTATGTATGATTGTATCCAAGTCCATACTTGTCATGATTAGGCCTTTGACAACTGATAATGTCATTCAAAAATTTTGAGTTGTTATGCATATTTTTATTTTGAATATCCTTTCTTAATGTCACAATCTCTGCTTCCAAATTTTCAATGATCACGTCTCTTCCTTCTAGTTGTTCTTCAAATTTTCAAATTTTGAGTGCTTCTTCAATTCTTTTATCTTCTTCAATTTGAACCTTCAAATTTGTGATCATTTGTTCTAATTTATGAGTGTCTTCTTTCTTATCTAGTTCCACTTGTAGCTTCTTGTTTTTCCTCTTTTCTCTTCTGATAACTTCTATGGCACTCAACAATTCCTCTCGTTAGTCAACCTTTGCCTCTTCAATTTCTTCTTCAACTTCTTCATATTATTCTTCGACTTCTTCATATTATTCTTCGGCTTCTTCATATTCTTTTTCGAAGTCTTCTTTATCAGAGTCTTCTACTGCCATGAATATAACTCTTTTTGTCTCACTGACACTGATTTCATCTATATCTGATGATGAGATGTCTTTTTTGGTGCATAATCTTTTCTTAAAAACTTTCTTTTTGGTTCTTTTTCCTTTATATGTTTTTTTTTCTTTTTGAGTAACCTTCATCATTTCTATTTTTCTTATGAGGACATTTGTTAGCAAAATGACCAATACTATCACAATTAAAAAAAAATAAAGGAAGCTTACCTCTATACCTATCGTTGGTTCTCTTGTTCAGTCTTTTGACAAAGTTGGCCACTTCTCCATCATCTTCTGAGACGTCACTATTGTTGCTATGTTCTTTTTCTTGTTGATTTCCCTTTTGCTTTGATCTTTTGGATGCTTTGAAGGCCGCTTCTTTTACATATGGATTTTCTTGTTTAGTTCTCATTTCATATACTGTGAAGATTCCATGTAGTTCGTCCATGTTTATTGATATTAGTTCTATTCTTTCTTCTAGTGCTGATATCTTAGGGTCAAATCTCATAGGAAGAGATCTTAGTACCTTTTCAACAATTATAGATTCTTGAATTTCTTCTCCCAATCCCATGATTGCATTTACTATTTCATCGACTTGTAAGAAGAAAGATGCAATATTTTCATCTTCCTTTATCTTTAGTTGTTCAAACTGACCTCTATAAGTTTGAAGCTTTCCTACTTTGACTTTTGAATCTCCTTCATAAATATTTCGAAGTTTGTCCCAAATCTCTTTATCTGATTTACAATGTGCAACTTCGGTGAACATCGTTTCACCAAGACCATTTAGAAGTGCATTTGTGGCTTTGGAATTACTCTGAGCGAGTTTCACTACTTTGTCACTTGTTGGTGGAATTGCTGGTACTGTGTATCCATCTACAATTGATTTCCAAATTTCAAATCCATGTGCCTGTATATATGTCTTCATCCTTATGCTCCAAAATGCATACTTCTGTCCATCAAACTGTGGTATTCCATTTTTATACAAGTTGTTGCTCTCCATGATCTACCTTTCAGTGGTTAAACTGATTTTTGAAGGAACCTGCTCTGAAACCAATTGTTGGATTACCGAGAGGGGGGGTGAATTAATAATAGAGAAATCCAATCATTTTTAACCATATAATCCAAGTGTTATATCAATGCAGCATTATCATCCAATGACTGTAGAGTAAATAAGCAATGAACAAATGGACAATCATACACATACATAGTACACCAATGTTTTATGTGGAAACCCAAAGCGGGAGAAAACCAAATAATTTTTTTTCTTATATGTCTTGAAGAATTACATTCATTGGAAGCACAAACTTCTTATGTTTTCCAGCTGCAACTGGAAGGAGGCTCCAAACCCCTAGTTTCTCAAGCTACAGCCTGAGGGAAGCTCCAACTCCCCAATTCTCTAGCTATAACCAGAAGGAGGCTACAACCCCCTATGTTCTCTGGATACAACCACTTGTCCTTGCCCCGCGCAACTACCCTAATGTATAAGTAGAATGATGAAACCACTATCACACTATCACTGTGAGATATACCACTGTACAACTGTATCAACATATACCATTGTACAACTATATCAACCTATACCACTGACCTGTATCCAAACTGTACAACTACCCTGTAATCAATCTGTACCTAAACTGAACATGTATCAACAAAAATACAATAGGTATGTGACCTATAGTGTTGTAGCACGTGTATGTATGCGCCCTATCTGTTAAGCAACCCGCGTATGTATGCGACCAAACTGTTATGCAGCCTGCGTATGCCTTCTAAAAATTACGGTTTCATTTCTCTTGAAAACTTCTAACCCTCTGTAACGTTTTTCACTGTATCCAAACTGAATCTGTACCCTGTGCTCACGTCCTCTTTTCCCAAAAGCTCTCTATATATCTCTAGTCATGTGCCATATAAATGTGTGTAATCATGAACAAGTATAATATCCCTCACATGATCCAAACATCAAACCCTCTCTGGTATTCATCCTCTCAATACATCAACCACTTCACAAATAGAAGCTCTCAACCATGTACCATAAAACCCCTTAGTTATATGCCAAGAAATACAAGATGTGCCACAACTCTAACAAGATGTATCAATGATAAATTATACCAACACTATATTTATGTAGGTATGACTTATACAGAAGTTCCGAAGTAGCCACTAGTCTCTCTAGGGAGAATTCTCAAATCTACATAACCATTTCTCATGCATACATCAAAATCCAACTATTCATAGAAGTAAGACATACCTTTTGAACCAATGGATAGATCTGATGTATATGAGCACTGTAGACCTTCCTGGGAGCTTGATCTCGGAATCTAGAACCTCTACATCTTAATCTTCTCAATTTTCCATGGCTTTACCAACATGTACGCACCCTAATACACTACCAACCCATGTGTGTATGCATCCTAATACACTGTCAACCCATGTACGCCTCAATATGTACGCACCCTAATACACTGTCAGCCCACGTACGCCTTAGAAATTAGGGTTTTTTAGTATTCGTTGTAATTCTGAGAATTTCACCGTCAACCCTTCGTACTACCTCAGACTTTTTCAACTTTAGATGTATCAATGAGTACTTGCAATAAGCCTCACACAACAAAATATATTCAATGTTTTCAAGTGTGATTAAATGAGAGAGCCTTGCCTCTTATTTATACTTTCATGTAACATTCTACTTTCCTTATTTTAGGGAGTTCTCCATTAACTTTATTATTTAAATAAAAAAATTTGCAAACACTTTGACTTTTAGGGGCTTCTAGATGACTCATGAGGGTTCTCCAACTTCACATGGCCATAAATCTCTAACTGTGAGGAGTTATGTGATGTTCCATATACCATTGGAAATGGCATGACAAGCACTATCCATCTAGGATAGTTTTACTGACAAATTCACGGACCTTCATCTCATTATTCCACAATTAAGCATGGGTTCTCTAACCATACTACTAAGATAACTCAATCCGCAAAGCGTCCTCTCGTGAGGGATTTCACCATAAGGGGACCACTTTGGAGTTCATCCATTTGTACTTCTTATCAACCATGACAATACAATAATGAGTCATCTTTACATCAAACAAACTTGAGTCCATTACGCAAACCTTTGTGCTGCCGAAATTTGCTACCGGACTTTCTTCAAGGGTTGACATCAATGACAACCAACCTTAATCAACACCTATCTCTGTAAAGAGAAGAATCAAACATAAAACCCAAGAGGAGAATGACTAATTTAACGGAGAATGCTCCAAAATGACCAAAATAGAACCTTGAGCCATCGTTTGAACAATGAAGGTGCCCAAACCAATCTTTTCTTGCCAAATGAATAAATTCAACCCTAGGAACCAAGGGAAACACTTATTGAGTCCCAAAGCAAAGATCAAAAGGCCAAAGTAGCAAGCTAGGATTTCCCCACTTAAAATGAAATCTCCATACACCCAACAAAGCCAGGAGTTTTTGAATCTTCTACCAAAATAATGTAGGTGATGAACCATAAAAATCCCACATTGAATCCCCTAATCGTGCATCAATTATTCAAGAGAATACGCCATAGTTTAGGTCTACATGTGAGAGATAATGGGGAGTCTCATCACATCCCTCATTAATCCAAATACATTGTAGCCAAGTAACTTGGCCACGTTCCAATTTAATTTCATGACAGATGACCTGGCATTCATAAGTTAAGGGATAGGTTGGTAAATATCTATGTTGTTGAGGTTGAGAGACCCCTCATTTTTCAAAGTGGAAAGGTTCACATAGTGATCCACTTCTTTATTACTCCCCCCTGATAACATGATAGAAATTGAGCTTTGAAAATGCGAGATGAGCTTGCCTTATCCAACCAATCACTGAAGCAAGTCTAATGCTAGATGGGATAATTCCCTACAACATATGCCTCATAATCATAAGATAGTCCCCTATTACAATAAGATTTCAGAAGTTTGAGGATTTGGCAATAGTCAAGCCTTGTAAAAGATAATCCCTTATTACAATAATATTTTGGAATTTTGAGGATTTGGTAATAGTCCATCCTTTCAAAAGAGCATAGGATTTTTCAAGATTGTTGGAGATAACATGGGGAATCCACGAAAAAGTATAACCAATTGCACCCCCCCCCCCCGTTATGGGGAAAACCTCAAAGTCAACAATAGGGCTCAAACCAATCTTTCTTTTCCAAATGAATAAAGTCAACCCTAAGAACCAAGGGAAACACTTCTTGAGTCCCAAAGAAGAGATCAAAAGCCAAAGTAGATAAGCCCAGATTTCTCCACTTAAAATGAAATCTCCATACACCTAATATAGCCAGGAGTTGTTGAATCTTCTGCCATAAGAATGTAGGTGTTGAACCATAAAAATATCACATTGAATCCCCTAATCATGCATCAATTATTCAATAGAATACGACATAGTTGAGGTCTATGTGTGAGAGATAATGGGGAGTCTCATTGCATCCCTCCTCAATCCAAATACACCGCATCTAAGTAACTTGGCCATGTGCCAATTTAGTTGCATGATGGATGACATGGCATTCATAAGTTAAGGGATAGGTTGGTAAATATATATGTTGTTGAGGGTGGGAGACCCCTCATTTTTCAAAATGGCCAGGTTCGCATAATGATCCACTTCTTTATTATTCCCCTCATAACATGATAGAAACTAAGCTTTGAAAATGTAAGATGAGCTTGCCTTATCCAACCAATCATAGAAGCAATCCTAAAAGTCAGATGAGATAGATCCCTATAACATATGCCTCATAATAATGAGATAGTCCCCTATTACAATAAGATTTTGGAAGTTTGAGGATTTGACAATAGTCCAACCTTGCAAAAGATAGTCCCCTATTACAATACGATTTTGGAAGTTTGAGGGTTTGACAATAGTCAAGCCTTGCAAAAGAGCATGGGCTTATGCAAGATTGTTGGAGATAATGTGAAGACTCCACAAAAAAGTATAACCAATTGCACCCTCCCCCCCTTATGGGGAAAACCTTGAAGTCAACAATAGGGCTCAAAGCCATTACAACAATATACTCATTAAAAGCTTACAAGAATTAAATATAGGTTGAGAGGATAACAATCATTCATCCTAACCACCCAAATTAAACCCAATTAACAATTCAATTTCATATCTATAAAAAATATTAAACAATATCCTATCTCTAATATATATATTTGTTTATTATTTAGAAAATAAATTAAAATCAACAAAAGTAAATAAAAATATATAATTATAATTTATAATTAAATCTAATCTCATTTTATACCTTTAAGAATACTAAAATGTCTTATTTTTCAAAATATTAATACTCTATAATAGAATATTCATATTCATATTATATAGTTAAAAATCGTTGTATAATATAGCATTCATATATATTTACAAGAAGTTAAAAGTCAATGACAACACATACTTGCTACAATTTTCATATAACGTATTATATTATAAATTAATTAAAACTAACAAATATAAATACAAATATATAATTACAAAATTTTTAATTTATATTCATTTTTAGTTAAATTTAATTTATTTGAGTTTAATTTTATATTTAGAAAAATATTAAGATATCATATTTTTCAAAATAATAAATGCTCCATAGCATAATATAATATAACATTCATTAAC
>JZKD02S0063182.1:385-16360 GCA_000966675.3 Picea glauca
GACACAATAATTTTATCAATTTTTATTTATTTATGAAAACATAATTTTGACACAATATTTTATCGTGGAACCCAATTGGGAAAAACCACAAATGATTTTCTATTAACTACAAAATTTGTTTTACATGTTACATAGAAGGAATATATTCTTGATTTTTGATCAACACCAACTAATCAGGATGCACCCACACCCTTGTTCACCAACACCGGCTGGTAGGAGGCTATGACCCCCTGTTTAGTTAGCTACAACTGACAAGGAAGCACCGACTCCCTCTGCAGGCATCAACCTGACCTTGCACCACATAACCACCCTTATTTTCTGAATCTAGAGAAACTTATGTATCAAGTCTTTATTGCATCTCTCTCTACTTCTGTGATTTAATATATCTTCTAATTCGCATTGCAGAGACACTTTCTTCTTGCCACTCTTTCTCTTTTATATATTCTTCAAAACGGAGTGAGTGCGATCCACTCTGTCCCTTTGTTTGGACCATCACACCTCTTCGATTAACTTAATCATAATTATTGTTTATTTATTTTACAATCAAGGCTTTTCATAAATTGATCACAAATATGGATCAATTTCATCTGATTAACTTGATCCCTAATCTCTGCAAATATTGTAGGAAACAGAGTTCTGCTGAGGCACTTCCTTCAAACCATTACATGTGACTGATAACACAAAACCACAGCCTTATCAACTTTAGCGATGTATTATGTTTTTATTTTTAAATCTCGTATACCATATGACCAATGGGGGTAACTAGATGCTAGGCCAAACGAGCACTTGAGTGCTTTATTAGAATCAATGGTCACGATTTAATCTCTCGATGATGGACGATTGTTGGGACTTTGAGACTTCACTCTTCGTAACTTCGAGACTTGCAACATGTCAAATCTCCCGTAGAGGATTTCATCGAATGGATCAGACGGTTCATGTTTACTTCACGGAACCAGATCAATGGTCAGATTCAATCCTTACATATATCATTTTACAAATTTAATAAGACGGTTGGGACTTAATCAAGCATTTAGATGGATGGCCACCATTTACTTCGCGAAACCAGATCAATGATCAAATTCGATCCTTACATATATCATTTTACAACTTTAATCAGACAACTGAGACTTAATCAAGAATTTAGATGGATGGCCACCATTTACTCTGGGACTTCGACTATTCTACTTACACTATCCTTCCACTGTGATATGATCAATGGTTGAGAATACACCTAAAGTGATTTTCAGATTGGACTACTCATGTCCACTTTGGGACTTCGGGACTTAGGGCATCTGCTGGTGGCGAAACTCCCGAAGTAAAAATCCCATAGTGACATAACTTTATTACGTCACTTGATGAAGTGGCATGAGCTGAGTGTCTGCCACATGTCACTCTAATGCTTGATTTTCACGTACCTGAAATGTCGATTTCAAATTGACACTTGTCATTATCTGACTGTGCCATGCATCCTTTCTTACGTGGTCTATCAATGTGGTCTGTCACATGTTCTTGCTGATGTGGTATACTGATGTAGATCTCCCACACGTCCTTGCTAACATGGTCTGCCACATGTCCTTGCTGACGTGGTTTGCCACATGTCCTAGAATCAGATGGTTGAGGCTTACTTCGGGTCTTTACTCGGAGTCCACAAATTTACACCACGTCTCTTCTGGATCAGACGACCCAGATCCACTTCAGACGATCCAATGCTTGAGATTTACTCCGGACGATCTAACAACTAAGATCTACTTTGGATGATCTGATGGTCGAGAATTTATTTTGGCTCTCTGCCTCTCCTAGCTTTGAGAATTTCAAATCTCAAACTGAAACTCTCGAAGTGATTTCTGAGGAGCTCATGATCCGTCACCACGTATCCCTCTGGATCTGACGGTTGATATTTACTTCGGCTCTCTGGATCTCTGGACTTCGGATATTTCAAATCTCAAACTAAGAATCCTCGAAGTGATTTCTACGGATTTCACGATCTGTCACCACATATCCCTTTGGATCTGATGGTTGAAATTTACTCCAGCTCTCCAACTCTTCGGACTTCGGGTATTTCAAATCTCAAACTGAAACTCTTGAAGTGAGATTTTTCCGGAGCATAACCTCCTCACATCTTTAGACCTGAAAAGAATGAAGTTTGTTTGATCAAGATGTTAGATCAATGGATCGATCTATCTGTGATGCATATTTGACTTGGATTAAATCTAATGACTCTCCATCTTTGCTTATCCTATCCTTCCACTTAATTTTAATCCGACGGCTGACGAGAAGTCAGATAATCGAGTTCTCAAACCTTTTGCCCCTCTTATCCTATTCTTCACTTAAAGTGATCCAACGGTCGTGAAGACACTCAAAGTAGATCAACGATCAAGAATGATTGTGCATTAACGATCTTGAATTGATCTGATCATTGACTAACCCCCCAAAGATTCTTTTGAGATTCATCGCGCCATCTCTTCTGAGCTTGATTTTCATTTGCTAACCCTCCTAGGCTTTTATCTCTGCATATCGTCCAATTGTTTGAAATCAGTCATTATATGCTAACTGTTATACTATTGATATTAATGACAACTCATCATACCAACTTATCATCACATGAAAGACATTGACTGTTGACATCAATGAAAATACATCAATGACACTATGTCCAACAAAAAGTTCATGTAAAAAAATCTTAAAATTTAAAAATTAATTGACAAAAACTTGTTCATATTTCCATACCAATCATTAATTATCTTTGACTGTGGTCGGATAAAATCTCCTCATCATACTTAAATATTCATAACATTGTATGAATAGACCAAAAAATTCCATATAAAGTAAACCAATACCAATTACTCTGGTATATATATTCCATAAAACAAAATTAACGATTTTGGACTATGGTTTTAAAATAGAGTAAAATGTGGGCATGAGAGCCAAAATGCAACGCGAACCATATCAATGGGTTATTCCTATCAAGAATGCCAAGAAGGGAAAAATATGGCGCACAACCATTGGCTCATTAGCTCAATTCATAATTCTTTTTATAGAGAGAAATACAAATGTTGAGCACAAAATGCATTATTTCCACCAACAAGACAAAAGGTTGACACCAATCAACTTTTGAAACAAGTTCATATTTGAACCCAATTTGATTCTTTGTATGCGCTACTATTATCACCGATAAGTTCAACCCATTATTCCTTACTACCATTTTTATAGTAAAACTCCTCACAGTATATCTAAAAATGGAAAGAATTAATATGAACTAAAAATAGTGGTGAGAATACAAGAAACCATAACAATCACTACAATTTGAAAAACCCAGAAAACATTTTCAACAACAATAAGATTCAAACAACCATTTCAACCCTTTAAATTTCACAAAATAATTGCTATTTGAAAAACCCAGAAAACATTTTCAACAACAATAAGATTCAAGCAACTGTTTCAACCCTTTCAATTTCACAAAATAATTGCTTATGGGCGAAAGTCAGGGAAACATTTTTTCTACACTTGCTACCANGGGGATTTGGTCCTAATACAATTATCGACATGATTAATCCACAATGGGGATTAATCCTAATAATAAAATAACAATAATAATAAGAATGCTCTTCGCAGTTACATTATTTCAACAATCAGATCTTGTCACTTGGGAGGGGGGGGGGGGGGTGAATCAGTGACACAATAATTTTATCAATTTTTATTTATTTATGAAAACATAATTTTGACACAATATTTTATCATGGAACCCAATTGGGAAAAACCACAAATGATTTTCTATTAACTACAAAATTTGTTTTACATGTTACATAGAAGGAAGATATTCTTGATTTTTTATCAACACCAACTAATCAGGATGCACCCACACCCTTGTTCACCAACACCAGCTGGTAGGAGGCTATGACCCCCTGTTTAGTTAACTACAACTGACAAGGAAGCACCAACTCCCTCTGCAGGCATCAACCTGACCTTGCACCACATAACCACCCTTATTTTCTGAATCTTGAAAAACTTATGTATCAAGTCTTTACTGCATCTCTCTATGCTTCTGTGATTTAATATATCTTCTAATTCGCATTGCAAAGACACTTTCTTCTTGCCACTCTTTCTCGTTTATATATTCTTCAAAACAGAGTGAGTGTGATCCACTCTGTCCCTTTGTTTGGACCATCACAAAAATTTTATTTATTTATGAAATCATAATTTTGACACAATATTTTATCGTGGAACCCAATTGGGAAAAACCACAAATGATTTTCTATTAACTACAAAATTTGTTTTACATGTTACATAGAAGGAAGAGATTCTTGATTTTTTATCAACACCAACTGATCAGGATGCACCCACACCCTTGTTCACCAACACCAGCTGGTAGGAGGCTATGACCCCCTGTTTAGTCAGCTACAACTGACAAGGAAGCACCAACTCCCTCTGCAGGCATCAACCTGACCTTGCACCACATAACCACCCTTATTTTCTGAATCTGGAAAAACTTATGTATCAAGTCTTTACTGCATCTCTCTCTGCTTCTGTGATTTAATATATCTTCTAATTCGCATTGTAGAGACACTTTCTTCTCGCCACTCTTTCTCGTTTATATATTCTTCAAAACGGAGTGAGTGTGATCCACTCTGTCCCTTTGTTTGGACCATCACACCTCTTTGATTAACTTAATCATAATTATTGTTTATTTATTTTACAACGAAGGCTTTTCATAAATTGATCATAGATATGGATCAATTTCATCTGATTAACTCGATCCCTAATCTATGCAAATATTGTAGGAAACAGAGTTCTGCTGAGGCGCTTCCTTCAAACCATTACATGTGACTGATAACACAAAACCACATCCTTATCAACTTTAGCGACGAATTATGTTTTTCTTTTTAAATCTCGTATACCATATGACCAATGGGGGTAACTAGATGCTAGGCCAAATGAGCACTTGAGTGCTTTATTAGAATCAATGGTCACGATTTAATCTCCCGATGATGGACGATTGTTGGGACTTCGAGACTTCGCCCTTCGAAACTTCGAGACTTGCAACATGTCAAATCTCTCGTAGAGGATTTCATCGAATGGATCAGATGGTTCATGTTTACTTCGCGGAACCAGATCAATGGTCAGATTCAATCCTTACATATATCATTTTACAAATTTAATAAGATGGTTGGGACTTAATCAAGCATTTAGATGGATGGCCACCATTTACTTCGCGGAACCAGATCAATGATCAAATTCGATCCTTACATATATCATATTACAACTTTAATCAGACAACTGAGACTTAATCAAGAATTTAGATGGATGGCCACCATTTACTCTGGGACTTCGACTATTCTACTTACACTATCCTTCCACTGTGATATGATCAATGGTTGAGACTACACCTGAAGTGATCTTCAGATTGGACTACTCATGTCCACTTCGGGACTTTGGCATTCAGGACTTCGGGACTTAGGGCATCTGCTGGTGGAGAAACTCCCGAAGTAAAAATCCCGGAGTGACGTAATTTTCTTATGTCACTTGATGATGTGGCATGAGCCGAGTGTCTGCCACGTGTCACTCTGATTCTTGATTTTCACGTACCTGAAATTTCGATTTCAACTTGACACTTGTCATTATCTGATTGTGCCACGCATACTTTCTTACGTGGTCTATCAACGTGGTCTGTCACATGTTCTTGCTGACGTGGTATAGTGATTTAGATCTCCCACACGTCCTTGCTAACATGGTCTGCCACATGTCCTTGCTGACGTGGTTTGCCACATGTCCTAGAATCAGATGGTTGAGGCTTACTTCAGGTCTTTACTCAGAGTCCACAAATTTACACCACGTCTCTTCTGTATCAGACGACCCATATCCACTTCAGACGATCCAACGCTTGAGATTTACTCCGGACGATCTAATGACTGAGAGCTACTTTGGATGATCCAATGGTCGAGAATTTATTTCGGCTCTCTGCCTCTCCGAGATTTGAGAATTTCAAATCTCAAACTGAAACTCTCGAAGTGATTTCTGAGGAGCTCATGATCCGTCGCCACGTATCCCTCTGGATCTGACGGTTGATATTTACTTCGGCTCTCTGGATCTTTGGACTTCGGATATTTCAAATCTCAAACTAAGAATCCTCGAAGTGATCTCTACGGAGTTCACGATCTGTCACCACATATCCCTTTGGATCTGATGGTTGAAATTTACTCTAGCTCTCCAACTCTTCGGACTTCGGGTATTTCAAATCTCAAACTTAAACTCTTGAAGTGAGATTTTTCCAGAGCATAACCTCCTCACATCTTTAGACCTGAAACGAATGAAGTTTGTTTGATCAAGATGTTAGATCAATGGCTCGATCTATCTGTGATGCAGATTTGACTTGGGTTAAATCTAATGACTCTCCATCTTTGCTTATCCTATCCTTCCACTTAATTTTAATCCGATGGCTGACGAGAAGTCGGATAATTGAGTTCTCAAACCTTTTGCCCTGCTTATCCTATTCTTCACTTAAAGTGATCCAACGGTCGTGAAGACACTCAAAGTAGATCAACGATCAAGGATGATTGTGCATTAACGATCTTGAATTGATCTGATCATTGACTAATCCCCCAACGATTCTTCTGAGATTCATCGCGCCATCTCTTCTGAGCTTGATCTTCATTCGCTAACCCTCCTAGGCTTTTATCTCTGCATATTGTCCAATTGTTTGAAATCAGTCAGTATATGCTAATTGTTATACTGTTGATATTAATGACAACTCATCATACCAACTTATCATCACATGAAAGACATTGACTGTTGACATCAATGAAAATACATCAATGACACTATGTCCAACAAAAAGTTCATGTAAAAAAATCTTAAAATTTAAAAATTAATTGACAAAAACTTGTTCATATTTCCATACCAATCATTAATTATCTTTGACTGTGGTCGGATAAAATCTCCTCATCATACTTAAATATTCATAACATTGTATGAATAGACCAAAAAATTCCATATAAAGTAAACCAATACCAATTACTCTGGTATATATATTCCATAAAACAAAATTAACGATTTTGGACTATGGTTTTAAAATAGAGTAAAATGTGGGCATGAGAGCCAAAATGCAACGCGAACCATATCAATGGGTTATTCCTATCAAGAATGCCAAGAAGGGAAAAATATGGCGCACAACCATTGGCTCATTAGCTCAATTCATAATTCTTTTTATAGAGAGAAATACAAATGTTGAGCACAAAATGCATTATTTCCACCAACAAGACAAAAGGTTGACACCAATCAACTTTTGAAACAAGTTCATATTTGAACCCAATTTGATTCTTTGTATGCGCTACTATTATCACCGATAAGTTCAACCCATTATTCCTTACTACCATTTTTATAGTAAAACTCCTCACAGTATATCTAAAAATGGAAAGAATTAATATGAACTAAAAATAGTGGTGAGAATACAAGAAACCATAACAATCACTACAATTTGAAAAACCCAGAAAACATTTTCAACAACAATAAGATTCAAACAACCATTTCAACCCTTTAAATTTCACAAAATAATTGCTATTTGAAAAACCCAGAAAACATTTTCAACAACAATAAGATTCAAGCAACTGTTTCAACCCTTTCAATTTCACAAAATAATTGCTTATGGGCGAAAGTCAGGGAAACATTTTTTCTACACTTGCTACCAGCTAACCAGAGCCAAAAATAATCATTTAATAACAAATTAACTTGCAAGGAAACCCTTAAGAGTTGTGCAAGTACTTACCTCATCTTAGGTAAATTTTTACTAGTTATGTTGTCAATTTTCACATGCAACTCTATGTGACTAATTTTAGATCTGAAATATGTTTACTAGTGATCTAACAATAAAACCCTAGATGTTATCACTGAACAAATTTACACTAAAATTATTGACTGAAAATATATGCAATGGAAACACAAAGATCATAGATGAATCATAAATACACATGAGACACAATTTTAGTTTTGTAATCGTGTTATCATTAGAAATCCTAGAGGTAAAACCAACCCTCTCATCCAATACAATATCACCGAAATCCAAGGAAAACCTTATCCTCCAAAGTCACCAAAACTGAGAACAACCTTGTTCTCCAATAACCATACAAATAAAAAAACCAAACCTCAACAATTTCCCTGGGAATCTCCTTTGCACAAAAATTTGGTGTAAGCCACTTGTATGACATGTTGACTTCACATGTCATCCTATATGGATTTGTCCCTACCAAGAAAATAATATACGCAATTAATCTAACTGGAAATCCATGTGTATATGTTATTTTCTCTCGTTCAAACCATATATACCCTATACATGATTTGTCCTTCTGCAACCCACATATATATGTGCTTTGTCCTCTTGCAAACTNTTGATATTAATGACAACTCATCATACCAACTTATCATCACATGAAAGACATTGACTGTTGACATCAATGAAAATACATCAATGACACTATGTCCAACAAAAAGTTCATGTAAAAAAATCTTAAAATTTAAAAATTAATTGACAAAAACTTGTTCATATTTCCATACCAATCATTAATTATCTTTGACTGTGGTCGGATAAAATCTCCTCATCATACTTAAATATTCATAACATTGTATGAATAGACCAAAAAATTCCATATAAAGTAAACCAATACCAATTACTCTGGTATATATATTCCATAAAACAAAATTAACGATTTTGGACTATGGTTTTAAAATAGAGTAAAATGTGGGCATGAGAGCCAAAATGCAACGCGAACCATATCAATGGGTTATTCCTATCAAGAATGCCAAGAAGGGAAAAATATGGCGCACAACCATTGGCTCATTAGCTCAATTCATAATTCTTTTTATAGAGAGAAATACAAATGTTGAGCACAAAATGCATTATTTCCACCAACAAGACAAAAGGTTGACACCAATCAACTTTTGAAACAAGTTCATATTTGAACCCAATTTGATTCTTTGTATGCGCTACTATTATCACCGATAAGTTCAACCCATTATTCCTTACTACCATTTTTATAGTAAAACTCCTCACAGTATATCTAAAAATGGAAAGAATTAATATGAACTAAAAATAGTGGTGAGAATACAAGAAACCATAACAATCACTACAATTTGAAAAACCCAGAAAACATTTTCAACAACAATAAGATTCAAACAACCATTTCAACCCTTTAAATTTCACAAAATAATTGCTATTTGAAAAACCCAGAAAACATTTTCAACAACAATAAGATTCAAGCAACTGTTTCAACCCTTTCAATTTCACAAAATAATTGCTTATGGGCGAAAGTCAGGGAAACATTTTTTCTACACTTGCTACCAACTAACCAAAGCAAAAAATAATCATTTAATAACAAATTAACTTGCAAGGAAACCCTTAAGAATTGTGCAAGTACTTACCTCGTCTTAGGTAGATTTATACTAGTTATGTTGTCAATTTTCACATGCAACTCTATGTGACTAATTTCAGATCTGAAAATTGTTTCCTAGTGATCTAACAATAAAACCCTAGATGTTATCACTGAAAAAATTTACACTAAAATTATTGACTGAAAATATATGCAATGGAAACACAAATATCATAGATGAATCATAAATACACATGAGACACAATTTTAGTTTTGTAATCGTGTTATCATTAGAAATCCTGGAGGTAAAACCAACCCTCTCATCCAATACAATATCACTGAAATCCAAGGAAAACCTTATCCTCCAAAGTCACCAAAACTGAGAACAACCTTGTTCTCCAATAACCATACAAATAAAAAAACCAAACCTCAACAATATCCCTGGGAATCTCCTTTGCACAAAAATTTGGTTTAAACCACTTGTATGACCTACTGACTTCACATGTCATCCTATATGGATTTGTCCCTGCCAAGAAAATAATATACGCAATTAACCTAACTGGAAATCCATGTGTATATGTTATTTTCTCTCGTTCAAACCATATATACCCTATACATGATTTGTCCTTCTGCAACCCACATATATATGTGCTTTGTCCTCTTGCAAACTCTATATTGTACAAAAATTTCATTCATGTTAGGGACCTAACCCCTCACGTAGGTAGAATAATATATTTCCATGTAATAAAGGTCTATTAATAAGGCCTAGCAATAATGAAGAATAATTCAAATGTAAGAAGACCTAATAGAAGCTTCCACTTCTAGAAGGATCATCCTCTAGATTGTTCTTTTGGATAGACATATTTAGTATAAATAGGAGAAGAGGGTATGATAAGATTTTTCTTGGATATTATTGTAATAGAGCTCTGCTCTGCTGGAGGTTGCGCCCTCGAAGAGGCAAGTGAACATTGATCTCAGTAATCAAAGTGCTCTTTCTGGTGTTATTCTGGTATTATTCCGGTATTATTGTGGTGTTTTTATAGTTATATCATTGTTTATTTGCCATTTTTAGCTAATTATTTTTGTTCTACATACTATTTTATATCTGGAATATTACAAGTGGTATCAGAGCACCTTCCTCGACAAAAAATTGTGGGTTAATTTTTATTTTTTTTCAGGGTAGAGACATATTTCGACGTCTTAAAGCTACAGAGATATGTCGTTACACACATAAACCCATGGTTAGGGATTCATAAAAGCATGAAATACAAGTGGTACTTAAGAGCACATTTGTTGGCCACCCTTGTAACCCCCGTTGGTACCCCTTCGAGTGGTAGTGCATCAGACAACACCTGTATACGGATCAACCTAGATCTCATGAAGCCCTCCATAGATAAACCGATCGGCTGCCTAACTACTATATTGCCACCAAGAACAACACTCAGGAAGATACTCTCTAGTACCTAGGTAGTCGGGTAGTACGACTAAGGGCACAGTCTAGCCCCCTTAGTTGGTGACCTGAGATATTGGGATGAGTATTATTGTTGGACCCCGCACGTATATCAGAGAGCTATAACACAGGGAAAACCATTTTCTGTAGAACCCTTGAATACCCTAACCCTTAGGACAGAAACAAAACAAAACATACAAGATCTATTTCTGCGCAACTTTGTCTCCTGTATTTGGGTTGCGAAATTTCTACACATTTCTTCATGTTAAGCATTTGGGCAAATCGTAACTACAATATTCTTTAGATCGGAGTATAATTTCACAGGAGTAACAAAAAAAAATCTGGATCCTATTGGCACCATTATTTGAGACATATCCCATTGGATTCCTCTCTTCGCCCTTATCGCAGTCATACCTATCATTTTTCAACCATTTTTTTTTCGTGGACCCGACCCCCTTCCAAAAATATTATTTGGGATTTACCCCATTGGATTCCACTTGTCACCCTGATTGTTGTGATACACTTCACCCATAACCCATTTTCTGTGTGGTCCCACCCACCCCTTTTTCTGTTCCCTCTTCATCATGTCCCACACCCATTGATCCAGGTGGATATCAGTGGCCACCCACCTTTTCCGACTGGCTCAAAACAATTTTCTGGCAAATTTGGCAGTTTACTATTTTAAGCAGTTTTTAACTTCCGGGGCCATTTTGAGGGCCCAAATGAAGGTTTTTTTAGATAGAGGTTCTCAATGATAGCCAAAGGAATTATTGAGCCCCCAAAATGAATCTCCTTGACGATACCTTTCCAACGAGCTATCATACGCCTAAAACAAATATCGTATGCAAAAGTTATGACCCCAGGAAGTTGATGTACCAACTTACCCAAACGGGGCCCACATGACTTTTGGCGCTTCATTTCCTAGGGTTGGTTTTTGGATGTCTAGGGTTTTTTGCATTCCCGTTTATTGTAAAAAGGCCTTCAGAGCCTCATTGTAATCATCTTCTTGCGAATGAGCACAGCCATCACATCTCTTCTCAGAGATAAGCCGCCACCATTCTAGCAAGTCTTTCACTCTATATTTTTACTATCTCTGTACATTTCTTTGATTAATAGAAATCGTGTATTATTGTATATTTGTGTTTATGGTTGCATATCTGATACATTTATGTTATATTATTGAATATCTGCAATAGCTCTATGCATTTCTTTATTATATCTCTGTTCTCATTTCATGCCGAAAATAATCTGGATCACCCGTAGCTAAGACTTGGAAGCTCGCTTCAATTCCTTGCACTCTAATTTCACACAAACCCAACAAGAAGTGAGATAGGTCAATGCCAATATTGGTACCATCAATAAAAACATGCATTCCTCCATCGATGCCAAAATAGAGGACCTCAAACAAGACATTGCTACCTAGCTTGAATCCTTCAATACACATTTTGTCTCCTTCACTACGATGATCTATGCCAAGCTGCATATCCCTGTAGACTTCCATCATCTGACCCACCTTTGCAAACCGAAGGTGAAACTTCCTCTCATTCCCATAATTTTCAGCCCCATCACTTTCAGCGTGACCTACACCTTGCGCATGTGGATGTGACCAAATTTGATGGTTTGGATCCCACTGGATGGGTAACTCAAATGGAACATTATTTCTCCTTGTATGGCATTACATATGAGTTGGCCAAAATCCGGTATGGTGTTCTCCATCTAGATCAAGAATGTTGGCAATGGATAAAAAATTCCTGCCAAGGGTATGTGGTTTGGACACACTTTTTGGTAGAGATTTATGAATGCTTTGACACTTACACCAACCATTTAGTCCGTTTGAAAAATTTGAAAAAATCTGGCATAGTGGAAGACTTTATAGTCGCTTTTGAGAAATTGGCTTTCCATACAGAGGTGATGTTTTTTTCCGAGAATATTTTATCAGTGGCCTCAAGGATGATATTCATGCCCAAGTCCTCATTGATCGGCCTTAGAGTTGGTTGGATGCTACTAAAAGAGCTAAGGAAGAACAACAGGTTGTCTCTTCTCAAAACTTAAAACTCTCCTTTATTCCTTGCACTAAACCAATCACTCCCACTCCTCTTTCTACTCCACTAAAGATACAGAAATTGACCAAGGTAGAAATGGATGAATGCCAACTCAAAGGCCTTTTTTATAATTGTGATGACAATTTTTTTCCTGGGCACAAGTGTAAGGAACCAAATCTTTTTATAGCCATCTCAGAGGATGTTTCAGAAAATGATGTTGACGATCCCCTTGTGGAATTGTCACATGAACCCACTGACATGACCCCTCCCAAAGTAGAACTGGTCATTTCTCTAAATTCTCTCACTGGCTTCTCTACTTCCCAAACCCTCAAGCTAATTGGTTACATTAAGCATTGGAAGGTCATCATTCTTGTTGATAGTGGAAGCACCCACAATTTTATTCATCGCTGCATTGCCCAAGAAACTAATTGCTATATCCGTGCCGTCAATAATTTTCAAATCATGATTTTCAATGGCGGGTCCATGAAATGTGGAGGGTGTTGTGAAAATGTGTGTCTCCAAATTGGTCAGTACCACATGAAATATCATATGTTTTCTACCGACATGGGCAGTTGTGACATTATGTTGGGTGTAGAATGGCTAAGGACTTTGGGTCCCATTCTCATGGATTTTAAGGAATTAACCATGCAATTCGACCAAGAGTGCAAGAAATATAAGTTCCAAGGCATCACTGCCAGTTTCCCAGAGATCATAAGTTCCCATTGCATGGAAAAGCTGCTAAAAAAAGGTCATTCTGGCATTATTTCACAACTCCATGCCATTCAAGACACTGAGACACCCTCTGCTCTGCAGGACCTCCAATCCATCCTATATAAACATCAAATGTTTTTTTCCCCTCCCCAGGGACTCCCTCCTTCCCATGGTGTTCATGATCATTCCATTCCCCTTGTCCTTGACAACCTTCCTCCCAATATATGTCCCTATCATCATCCATTTTCCCAAAAAAATGAAATTGAGAAAATTGTTCAAGAATTGCTCAACACAGGTGTTATCCACCCTAGTATGAGCCCCTACTATTCTCTTGTGGTCATGGTCCTTAAGAAAGAAGGTTCTTGGCACATGTGTCCTGACTTCCACACCCTCAACAAACTCACCATTAAAGACAAATTTACCATTCCTGTCATTGATGACCTCTTGGATGAATTGAGTGGTGCCCAGTTCTTTACTAAACTTGACCTTCGTTCTAGCTACCACTAGATACGTATGAACAAGGAAGACATTCCTAAGACTGCATTTAGAACTCATGAGGTCCATTATGAGTTTTTGGTCATGCCCTTTGTCTTGTGTAATGCTCCCTCCACTTTCCAAAGCCTCATGAATCATGCCTTCTGTCCTTTTCTTCATCATTTTGTCTTAGTTTTCTTTGATGATATCCTCATCTATAGTAAAACCTAGACAACCCATCTTGCTCATGTGGATTGAGTTCTCCATCTACTCTCTTAGCACCAAATTTTCCTCAAACAATCTAAATTTTCTTTTGGTGCCTCAGAGGTCGAGTACTTGGGTCATCTTGTTGGCAAGGCCGGTGTCAAGGTGGATCCTAAAAAGATTGAAGCTATGCAATATTGGCCTTATCCAAAGACTCTCAAAATCTTGCGTGGATTTCTGGGTTTAACAGGTTATTATCACAAGTTTGTTAAAAATTATGGAAAGATTGCGGGACCTCTCATTTCTCTTCTTAAAAATAATTCTTTCACTTGGACTCCCGCAACTGCTCAGGATTTTCAAACCTTGAATATGGCCATGTGCACCACTCCAGTCCTCGCCCTTCCTAATTTCACAAAGACCTTTGTCCTGGAATATGATGCTTCTGGGAAAGGAATTGGAGCAATCCTTATAAAAGAGGGTCGGCCTTTGGCCTTTATCAACAAACAAATGTCCGAGAAACATTTGGGAAAATCAATATATGAAAAGGAAATGTTGGCTATTCTGCATGTCATGGATCTTTGACGCCCTTATCTATTAGGGAAACACTTCCAAATTAAGATAGATCATCAAAGCCTCAAGTATTTTCTGGAACAACACATATACTCCCCAGAACAACAAAAATGGGTGACTAAGCTCTTTGGATATGATTATGAGATCATTTACAATAAAGGAAAAGACAATGTGGTTGTTGATGCACTTTCTAGAAAATACAAAGATGATGGGTCCATTTTCTCTCTCTCCTTCATTGTACCATATTGGCTCCAAGTTGTTTGCATGAATGGCTACACGATCCCAAAATTTTGCATCTGATACAACAATTGCAGGCCAATTCACCAATTTCCCCAAGGTACTCTTGGCACAATGATGAGCTTCTATACAAAGTATGTTTGTATTTAAGTAAACAATCAAAAATTAAATCCACGGTACTTTATGAGCTTCATGCTACACCCACCACTGGGCACTCATGGTTTACCAAAACCTATGACCGGGTCAAACGTTCTTTTTCCTGGGATGGTATGAAACACGACGTTCACAATTTTGTGGGAAAATGTGATCTTTGTCAATGCAAAAAGGGAGAAACATTCAAAGCTCTTGGAACACTACAATTGATTTTGATTCCACCTGCTATTTGGAGGGATATCTCTATGGATTTTATTGTAGGCTTACCTAAATCAGAAAATAAATCAGTCATCGTGGTGGTAGTTGATCGTATTTCCATGTATTCTCATTTCTGTTCTCTTCAACACCCATTTACAACCTCCACTGTGGATCAACTTTTCATGGATCATTTCTTCAAGCTTCATGACATGCCTCATTCTATTGTTTCTGATCGCGACCCAACTTTCACTAGCAATTTTTGGCAAGGATTATTCAAGCTACAAGGCACCCAATTGCATCTCGGCACAACTTATCATCCCCAAACTATTGGTCAAACTAAAGTTGTCAACAAGTGTTTGGAAACATATTTGAGGTGTTTTTCATCGGAAAGGAAAAATCAGTGGGCTCAATGGTCACCACTAGCTGAATGGTGGTACAACACGTCTTACCATACAACTACCCACATGACTCCTTTTGAAGTGGTATATGGACACAATCCACCTTCGGTTCTCTCATACTTTCCAAGTGTCTCGAAGGTCCAGGTGGTTGACCAAATGCTTACAGTTTGAGAGGCTATTCT
>JZKD02S0063193.1:15569-36926 GCA_000966675.3 Picea glauca
TAACTTTTAACTTCTTGACTTTTCCCCCCCTTCAGTGTGAGACTATGACCTAGTGGGGGTGCCCAGGCCACTGAGTCTCCTCATTACCTCTCTAAGAGGTGGGGGACATTACAACTGATCCTATCCATATTGCCCGATTACATCCCGCCTCTGGCCAAAGCGGTGAGTCGAGATAGCAAGCCAAGAGATTTTGAGTACTCCATGATTACTGCATACCTCCCAAAGGGGATACGTGCAGTTCGAGCACAGCAGGACAAGATCATAGCATTGAAGTTCAATGACTTCAACCTCGGAGATTACAAGAACTATAACATGCTTTCCCTGTACAAATACCTGACTAGGACAAAGGGGAAGAAATCAAAGATAATCCCCAAACCATGGATGATGAACCTCGCGCAACCCACTCCGTTAAATGTCATGTAGATCCCACACTTAGGAAGGCACCAACAAGTGAACACCTGTGTCAAGATATTTCTTTCATGTTACCATGGCGGTTACTTATGGCTAGAACGCCGTATTACAGTCGATCTCACATTGATCCATAGGATCACGAGATTAAGTATGAAAGGACCCGACCCATAGGAGTTCTATCCAAGAAAAGCCATAGATCATGCGCTAGCACAGAAGATCAAGGATACATACGATGATGTTGAAAAGGGAACATGAGGCTACACGATAGCCTCCATCCAGAATGGTGCAGTGCACCTAGACTGCCAGCTCATAGCCAGAAAGTTAGTAAGGAAGAACAAACCTACACAGGTCACAAGCTTTGTTGTTGACCTCGCAGGGAAGTGCGTGGAAGGCTTACAGATGAACTGGGTGAAGTACCTAGTTAATTAGCTGGAATTAGACTGCTACGAAGCATAGGATCAGGGCTACGAGTTCCAATTCAGCTGGATCCCGATCCTTGTCACCTTTGTTCCGTGGGAGATGCCAGAAGGTGCAACCTTCTCGGATATTTAACCGTTCGAACTGCTTACTGCGAAGTTCACTACCCTTTGGTACTCGAGTGATATGAACAAACAGTGGCAGTCGAACGCTATTTTTCATACATATTACCTTCAACTGAAGAGAGCCATCGAAGATGAACCGTGCATGACCCCGAACACCCTACAGAGTTTCTTGTTATCACCCTGCAATTTCCCAAGCTAAGGAGGAAATCGACAGGGGTAACCACAAGCCCACTTCGATTCAAGGATCTATCCCTCCAAAACTCAGAGAGGGATCTCTCTCTCTAATATAGCTTTCTTTGAAGAGTATATTAGGCTAGTTATGCAAAGCATGGGTTTGTTTATGGATTTTGAATTGGTTTGGTTGAGACATAAAAAGGATCATTGGGAAAAATGGAGTCAAAGATAAAAGATGATTGAATGAATAAATAATAGAGACATATATAACCAAGAAAAATAGTCACATCAACGGATTCTTATAATTTGTGATATGAAAAAGAAGCATAGATTAGGGTCCAATTTAAATGCATAGCAGAGCTCATCTGAATTCTACATCCAATTTTCAGAAGAAAACATTAATATCATTTAAATCCAAATCAAGGTGTCTAAGAAAAATCCTAAAACATAATCTTCTTATAAATGATAAAGAAATAAAACAATATGAGAAACAAGGGAATAACAATTTACATCAGAAACACTTCACCATAGAGAATGACACGAGAATCTGGAAATAAAGTCTTTGTATTCATTCATTACAGTCAATTAAATCATGTGAGCATTTTTACATTTAGGTCATCCCAAGTCCAACCCTCTTTTATTCAAAGTCACGGGCTTTATAGCCTTTACATAACAGTTCAATATCCTATAAAAATGGATCTAAAATACTAAAAATAAAATAAAATCAAAACTAGTATGATATGTCAATTCTGTCCTGATTTAATGGTCAACCCTTATCAACTAGATCTTCAACAATATTCGACAGCATTCAACACTATCTGATATCTTCAATAACTTTCCAAGTGATGACAGGGCATTTCGAAATCCGGTTTTGACAAATAAGCAATTTTTTAACCAAAAAATGAAAATCCACTTAACCTTCTTGCCTTAACATTTGCCTCAAAAACTGGAAATGGATGATGATCTGTATCCTTTTAATCTTTATCTTTCATTTGGAACCCGTTCTAGATGATTTGGAAACAAAAATCTTTGATCTGAGAAAAAAGATGAGCATTCTTCCAGTTTTTGTGTTTTCGGTGGCTTACAGGTATAAAACAGAGTAGGATTAGCTACCGAAAGAAGATCTTTCGACAGCTAACAACGCTTTGAGGAAAACGAATAAGCTGCCGAAAATCCTGAGTTTTCCACATCCTTTCAAAACTACAAAAATGGATTTTTTTCGATCTACCTACTCTTTAGGATCCTTATTTAGGTTCTCATCAACTTTTGCTAGAGATTTTAAATCAGGATGTGCTCTTGGGTTAGGATTTTTAAGCCTTAGTTTGATCCTTAAACCTCTAACCATTTTAAGCAACTTACAATTCTCCTTGAGCAATTTCTTATTCCTCTTTTGTTCCTTTACATGCATTTTTGATAACCATTCAAAACAATCTCTTACCTCATCTGATGTGTTGCTTATAGTCTAGTTTTGGGATTTAATGACCCTCTCAAGAAACTTCATTTCTGATATTTCTGATTTAGGATTTTCAATATTTGATGCTGACTTCTTTGCTTTTCTTGTTGATTCTTCAAGAATCTCTAGGTCTGGAACCTATGGTGAAAAAGGTGCTTCTTCAAAAGCATCTTTTTCAGAAAAATCTCCTTCTACTGACTCTAAATCCTCCTATGAATCTGCTTAAGGAAGATTCATGACATTTTTGTCAGGGGCACTAGCTTGCCCTTCTGTAGCCTGACTGAAATCAAGCTTCTTTTTATCTCTCTTAGACATAGAGGAAGAAACTGGCTCCTCTATTTGTGCTGGGGAGATAGCTCTTCTTTTCCTTTTACTTCTCATGGGTGTAGAAGATTTCTTGGATGAGATCTTCTTCTTATCCTTGGGCTGGGGTTCTAGTTCAAATTATCCCCAGAATAGAAGATGCTCCCAAGTCTTATTACTCCTTTGCAATTCTTCAAGCAGTATAAGCTTGATGAGGCTATGATGGGAGAGCCTACCCTGTACCTTGCTAGGTTTTTCCTGGACCTGGTGTGTCATTTTTGTCAAGATTCTGTGAAGGTAGAAGGGCAGATTCAAAGGGCATCTACCTGTAAAACGGTTCATAAGCTTGAAATGGTAGAACATTACTCTACCATATCTACCTTCACATGTGATGTATAACTGAATTTTTTTAAGCAAATGTTTCCACTTTTCGTCCAAGAAGGATCTATGGATATGTTTCTTCCAAGTGATACATTTGTATTCAGGCTTGAGATAAGACCCGGATTCAATGTCTTTAGTAGTGGTTGATTTGAACCATCTTTCACCAGTCCTAGGCATCTCTGTTGCTGCTACAACAATGGCATCATTAACCTGTACCTCAATTGTTCCAACTCTGGCCTTGGATCCATCAAAGGTCAATGCAAATGCCTCAGCCACACCTTGATGAAATCCTTGGAGTTTTTCACAAAACCTGTAGCAACTAGCATCTCTGAACATCTGGGGAATCTCAATGTGAGATTCGAAATATGTTATGTCATTGAGCTCCTTCCTGAGTAGAGATCCTCCCTTCTTCATCTGCAATAACAATTGTCAATACTTGCAACATAATAAAATTGACCTTGGGGAGACACAATGGAATTGATAGGGGATGAATTGAAGTTCGAGCAGAGGAAAAATGCGTGATATGGGGGAAAATATTTGAATGAAAACCCTTAATAAAGAATGAACCTCAAATCACAGTGATGATTGTATCATTAGACTAGGATGGAAAACCACGTGATAGATCAGGTAAAGATGAATTATGCAGGATTATGGTGATCGGATATACTAGATTAGGGTTAAATAGATCTCACTAAATAATCATATCAGATAAGCAATCACTTGCCCAAATCGTATCATGATCCAATTCCAGTTAATTTCGGCATCATTTAAGATGATGATGTTGTGTACTGATGGTGGTTTGAGAGTCTGATGGGATATTCCGACTGTTAGTCGACTCTGTTCTTTCGAGATCTTAGAACGCCTCGCACATGCCATTTTAGGTACCGAAAGTGACAGCTTTCAACAGCTTACAATACTTTGAAAAATAGTGTTTAGCTGTCGAAAGTGAAATTTTAGAGTTTTTTCTAAATAAAAGTATAGACTCATCACTTTTTGAAAAGATAATATAAAACTCATCTTAAAGACATTTAACTCAATAATAACAAAAATCTTTCAACTAATGATCCATCCTATCACCTAATGACCATAACTTGGGAAAATTTATTTCAAGAGACAACAAGACCAGCAAGCCAGGAACTCCATCATGAAACCCACCAATCACATTTGAATCATCAGGTCTCCTATCATTATAGGACACTAACATAGGCTCCAATTGGGGATGGCAGCTCCTGAGGAGGTGTCAAGAATCTCAGATCCCCAGATTCATAAATCAGTGCCTTATCCAATGGGCTGATCCTACAACCTATATCTTGATCTATCATGCACCTTGATAACTAGAAATCAACTGATTATCCATTTTTACCTTGAATGTGTCTTTGAAGTAAAACAAAAAACAAAATAAACCACATTCTTTCCCAACAAGCTTATTTGCATATGGTAAATCTGATAAAACATTGATCTGATGATCTTATTTATATACATACATCCTATTCTAATCTTGAGAATGTTTGACCCTAATCAATATGAGATATCCAGTATAACCAGTCAAAAATTGGATCTGAAACTTGGGCTCTCTCACTAATCTTCACCAAACTTAGATGTAGATCTAGTAATGATATGTGATAAGGATTTCTATCTTGATCTCCCTTACGTGAAAATTGATCAATTTGAAAAACCACAAAACTCCTGAAAATGTATTGTGGCCCTTCCATGAGAAACTTCCCCATATAGATATCTATAGGATCCAAATAGACCTGAGATGTTTCTTGGCATTTGCAATTAGTCCATTCCATCTCTTGACCTTGTGCTGCTCACGAGGTCTTCCAGTCTTCAAACATTTCAAGATGTGTTTTTTTTTCATCTGAAGGGTTTTTCACTGATATTTCAGCTGAACCAGACAATGGGGAAGACTGTCTGATCATATCCATATCGTAATTTTTTTTAATTCATTAGGAGTAAATGAAAAAAAACTTTGAAAACACACATTATCCATAATATCAACTATCGGCTCATAAAATGATTTAGATAATGGTGGAATTGTCTCTACTGGTACTTCATGGCTTACACTGTGACTTTCTACCAAAATCTGACCAAGATTCCCTCTCAAAATCGAAATTAATTAAAGCATAAAGGCAGTGAATCAAAATGAATCAACTCATCTCCTGTCTCAGGATTCAAGATTTCATCTGATATTTGGCCTTCAAAAAGATTCAGTGAATGTACCTCTGGATCATATTCCGTATCATCCTTGTTCTCCTCAACTGATGCATTAGAACATTCCTCTTTATTATTTTTACAATCTGCTGGCAATGTTTTCTCAGGAGTGAGGCAAAACATAAGGGCAGGTAGTTTGCATTTTCTTGAAAATTTTCTGCATTTTCCTCCTTCAAAATTTGAAGTGAATTATCATCTAATGGCACAGAGTTACATTCCATTGTTTTGAATTCTGTTTTGGGCTCTGAATTTTCCCCTGAACTTCGAAAATAAGAGAAACTTAGATATTGTAATCTTGGATCTGAAATAGCCTCTTTCCCAACACTAACATCCTTCACTGTCTCATCAAAAGATTTACCTTCTTTGATATTTATCACTTGTTCAGAAATTTCCTTCAAAAATTTAAAAGAAGAGAAGCATAAGGGTAAAGTATGTCCACTTACCCCAAGAGTTTATGCCTTGTGATCATAATTGTCATCGTACAAATCAATCTTGGGTGAATCATCCATGGATGAAATGCCATTGAACATGCATATCATATCAGGAGAATATTCCTCCATCTTTGGATTTTGAACTTCATCTTCGACTGTATCATGAATTGAGTACATGAAACTATCATTTTTGAGTCCCTGATACCATGGTTGAGCTACAAACTTTTTGGGAATATTGACCTTTGTTGTTTCTGGAACTACTGGGATATGAGGTCTTTGAACATCAATTTCCTCTTTCCTGTTAATTTCCTACATCATATCTTTTATAGTGTTGGCAAAGACATCTAGCTTCAATTCTGAAGATGTCATCTGTTTCTTTTCTGTTCTGGCCTTTTCCTTTACTCTTAGCTTGGACCTTTTGTTCAGCAGATTATCTTCTATTCCAACTGCAACATTTTGCATTTCCTCAAGGGTTGCAGTGTCTCTTTCTCTTAACTGGAATGTCATTTCTGGATCAAAGGCATCTGGGTAATGCAATTGAGCTAGACCAGGAGGTGTCCTTACATTCAAAGGTATTGAATGATATACCTTATTGAACCTTGCTGAAAACCGATGCACTGTCTCCCCCAACTTTATTTTCAAGTGGCCATACTCTTCTAGGATGAGGAAAACATTTCCCATGATCACCCACCTATCTAAGAAAATTTGCATGAACTGATGAAAATTTCTAATGCTTGCAACTGGAAGGTTTTTAAACCAATTTTTAAATTTACCTTGCAAAGACAAGGCAAACATCCTGATATAGACATCGTCATCTTCAACCTCAGAAAGGTCAAGGAAATCTTCAAACCTCTAGATGTGTTTTTCAGCAGTAATATTGGCATTCTCTCCATCAAATCTGGGCAGATTATTGGTGTAATTTGTAGGGAGGTCATGGAGAATAGGAGGAAAATCTAGAGGCTTGTATCGGTCTAGGATTTTTATAGGTATAGGAGGTGAAGCAAGAGGCTTACAACCATCCGAAGGTTTATAAAGAGTAGGATATAAAGCATGAGGATTATGTCTCACTAGGATTTCTACAAGTACATTTGGGATGTGCACATGTGTATGAGTATGTACATGATCCACACTTTGGGGCTTAGTCTCTGGAAGCTCATAAATTTGCAAATGATCAATGTAAACTTCAACATTGTACTCTTGACCAAGATCAGAATAAGAGAGAATATAATTATAGAAAAATCCTATAACATCTTGAATACAATTAGGACTTGAATACCTACTCTTTCTAGGTTGCTTGGTCATGATTCAGGTTCTTCCTCTAGTGGAGTCTTTGAATTGGAATTGATCTGGAGATTGGAGTTGCCAGGTGAATGATCTCAGCCTTGTTGTGTCTGGTCACTGTCCACCATCAGTGATCAGATTTGGAACTTTGAAGTGTACTACTGGGGAAATTCCCCAGTACGGTCGCCATTCTGTTATCACCCTGTAATTTCCCAGGCCGAGGAGGAAATCAACAGGGGTAACCAAAAAACCACTTAGAGTCAAGTATCTAGCCCTCCAAGACTCAGAGAGGGATCCCTCTATCTGATATAGATTTTTTTGCGCCTCTTTTGTCACCTAAATGAGCAAAACAGAGGTGCTTACAAGCTTAGTTGGGTTAGCTAAACAAGACAACAATAAAGGAAAGGGTTAGAGAAGGAAACATAAAAGAACAAGATAATAATTAAACTAAGAAATAAAAGAACAACTAAACTATTGAGCATAAGGACTTAAGAACAAAAAACCAATAAGACTCATGTCACCAATGGCAAGGATTATATTGATGAAAGAAAATACCAAGAAGAAAGAGGACTATGGGTCCCTTCTTCCTCCAAGGGAAGGCTCTTGGACCCCCACAACTAAGCTCTTCTTACAACTTTGAATGAAATGGTGAAAGAATCCCAAGCTAATTCACTCAAGAGGTGAGATGGATTGCCTAATGTAATGATGCTAGTATACTCTTGATGAGAAAAGAGGATTCTCTAAGAGAATAACAACAACATAACCTTGCAAATGAATTCCTTGAAAATGAAGTGCACAGATGGCCTTGTTTTATAGCACCACTTTGAGGTATTGTGCAACCAACTTATAGTGTGAAAAGAGACTATTTAGGGCATTTTTAGGTCTTTGACCAACCACCCAGTTAGATTCAGCCGAGATTTGGGTGTCAATTCAACTTGGAAGATGAACCAGAAGTGGGTGGGAGGCCAACCAATCTCATAAATGCACTGTTCTTAGATGTGCACAGCTTTTAGCGACCACAGTCGTGCATCATGCACATGTGCACTTTTCGTGCGTTTCTGGATCACGCATGTGCATGCATGCCCTGTGTAGTCACAGCGCACCTTAATTTTATCGCTGGTTGTATAGTTTTGGACCTTTTGGAAATGATTTTGTGGTAATTTTGGTCCATGGGTGACCACATAACTATTTGATAATGTTGGATTCCTGTAACCATTTGCGGATGAAATTTCAGTGATAATAGATGCCCCTTGATGGATGAGGTTAGGAGCATACGTATAGCCGAAATTCATCAATGTTTCTTCTACTGAGAGTGTCGTTGTAAGAGAGAGCGATAGTGAGAGTCTCAAGAGTGACCCGTTGGAGGGAGAAGGGAACCTGTAGGACCCAAGCTTCCATAAGGTGTGCAAAAATAAATTGTATACAAATGAGGTGGGCATGCCCCATGCTCCTGTCATGTAACTCAAAAATAATGGTGTTGTATAGTAACTGAAACGGTGTGTTGATGTAGACAGCTGCAGTTCCCTCGGGGGCGGTCATGATAAAGGCATAATACAATTCTGAGGAGGAACATACTCTGAATAGTAGGTAATGACACCTGTAATAAGTATCATAGATTCTGTAGGCATTGATAGCCCAACCAAGTTCAGAGGTCTTCGGAAAATATAAGAAACAACTGAAATAGTCGCAAAGTAAGACCCACCGTAACATGAGAAAGTGTTGAAGTCGAATGTTATGGGGGTCAATGACAACAGGGAGAAATTTTGGTTCTCCCTGTGCCGTTCGAGACCTCTCATTGGAAAGGTAATGAGAGTCAAGATATTGTCGCCCTTCCGGAAACTGTGCTGATGTTGACAAAAGGGGGATGTGACTCCAAGAAGCGAAGGGCTTCATGAAATCTACTAGGTGAGGTTAGGAGTGGAGGAGGTACATGGATGAAGTCAAGATATGTGAAGATTCAAGACTACCCTTGGTTGGGAGCATATGCAAAGTATAAGTGGCCACAACTGTTCAACTAGGTCGAGTGTCAAGGGGACAACAAGACATGGGATAAGTTGTGCCAAAGGCGGGACAAAGTGAGCAAACTTAGAGGGCAGAGGTAAGTGGCCTGTGGGATACTCGGAGTATATGGACGATGTAAACATGAGTAGATGATAAGGATTTCCCCAAACAAGGGTGACATGGGTTGCGTTTGCCAAAAAGGGAAGAAAGTCGCCAAAGGTGATGACAAAAATATATGTAAATGCTAGAAACAAAGGCTTTTTACAATTTGTCAAATGAATAAAGAATAATTTGGGATGAGTGTACAAATATAGAAATGGGTGCCCCAATGCAATATGGTTGGGCCAGTTAGGGCGCAATTTTCTTGGAGAACTGGTAGAGGTTGGGGGCCCCATGGGTGGGTTTCTGTATGAGGTAGATGAAATGGAGGGAAATTTGTGGATGGGCAAACTAATTGTGGATGAAATGGAGGGTTAATGATATTGCAGAGGTGCAGTCAAAATAGAACCTTGAAGAGATAACCTGGGATTCCATTGGGAAAGATAGCAAAATGAGGAGAAGGAGCATGTGGCTGATTCACGACATGATGTAAGACTATCAAGACTCCCATCCCTAAAGTGTTGAAAAACAACATGAGTGTCAAAGTGCCGAAGGGTGCTATGAATGGGATAACTCATGTGGGGGAGAGTGCTACTGGGTGACAATACCCAAAATGCAATGGAGGTGTCCGTATTGCAGAGCCAGAGAGGGGGATCCTAAAGGAAAATTTCAGAGGGTGTGACTGGAGATGCAATTGAGATTCAGAGGGAATGATTACATGCCAATGTTGATTATATACCTGAAGGGTGGCATTGATGTATGATGACCAAGTACCTATACACATGAAAACCAAATACCTGATGTGATCAATATTTGAAGAGAATCAAACATACAAGAATGTATTTGATAATTTTGAACATGAGCATGCGTACCTGGATGGGTATGAAAAAAAAAAAATGGCAGCCTAGGGCTTAGGGATAAAAAAATGGCCCGGGGACTATCTTGATGTAAATGACGGGATGCTGATCTCGTGGCTGAAGACGGATCTAAAAACGGACACCCGGAGCTCTCGGAATGGGGTTTGGAAGTTTGGTGACAAGGGCTATATATAGTTGTAGGGCCCACATTGCCACCTCATTTGTACTCATTGTCAGAGTGACTAGACAAGAGGTATTCAAAGGAGATTTGGATATTTTGGGAGAACGAGGCAGTCGATTCAGGACCAACGAGCTTCAGGTTAGTAGTCTTATTGTCCTGCATAGAAGTAGGTTTTCAATTTGTGGGCAGGGCCTATACGGAGGGCCGTACAGGGGTTTTTATGAGTGTGGGCCCCCCAGTGCACGGGCGATCCGGAAATATGCACGCACGGGTGTGCACCTATTATTTGGATATCCGTGCATTGGTGCACCTGTAGGGGGGGAAAAGGCGTGCATGGTATGCGTTCCTGTTTTATACACAGCGACGCATGGGTGCATGGCTGTGTAGTGGATAGGCGCATTGTGATGCACGCTTGTGTTTGTGACAGGGGCACATGGAGGCACCCCTATTTGGTGGACATACGTGCATTCATGCGCGCCTCTGGGATGAACAGGCGCACATGTGTGCGCGCCTGTGGGGTGAACAAGCATTCATATGTGTGTGCCTGTGGGGTGAACATGTGTGCATATGTGTGCGCCTGTGGGTTAAACAGTCGCGCCTTGGGGGTAAGGTTGATGAGTGAAAAACTCATCTTTTTTGGATATTTTAATGTGTTTTATGTTCGAGATGGCTGATATAGGAATATATTATGTGGTTGTAGGCGATCATTTGTACGATGCCGGTCTACTGGCGAGAGCAAGACTGGTCACAGCTGAGGGATGCCATGGCGATTGAGGAGCCAGGGGTTTGTGCCACTTTGGTAGCTTATGGGTTGCTGAAGTTCTTAGAGTGCTCGTTGATATAGGCTCATGAGTATCTTCCGTAGTTTTTGATCTAGATGTGGAGTCCTAATCTGCATTGTTTTATGGTGTGGGGAGAGCAGCTAGCCTTCACTGTGGTGGAGGATGTGTACTTTATGACTGGGTTCCCTTTTCGAGGAACGCCCCTACTGGAAGAGCCTGTGTTACCTGGGAACATGCAGTTAGCTACCTTGGGTCGGAGGTATTATTCGAGGGAGAACTTCATGTCAGGCTCCATAGTGAGTATCGGGGCGATGGATGCTTTAGTTCATCGTTGTGTAGCAATGATGATTGTGAGGGTATATGGGTCCCTCACGACTCAGCAGATCAGTGGTGGTCAGCTAAGGATTATAGGGAGGGCACTAGCCGAAGAGCATTTTGCTTGGGGTTTGATGCTGCATGCCAAGATGGTAGGGCAGCTTGATGGGTGTTGGACTACAGACTCAGGGGACTTTGCCTTTGGGTCCATCTTGGTGGCTTGGTTTATGGAGAGGGTGTCGATGTTGCACCCTAGAGTTTTATCAGGCGCACCTGGTGCGCGAGAGCCATGACTGATGTGGTGGTCGACGATTTTGATTCATCATGGTGGTGGTGAGGGTGGCCATTTTTTCCTGGTCGAGGTTGCACAGGTGTGGTAGCAGATGCCGCAGATCATACTGCAGTATCCATACCACGGGGTTGACTTCCGGGGGGATCCAGATATGGTGTTACCTCCAGGGGAGGTGTTAGACCACCGAGGTATGTTTGTGATTTTGATATGTTGAGTTTTGAGATAGCATGACATGTGTATTATGTATAGATGTTGATACTATCATTTGGTTGTTTGTATGTGTAGATGTGGGACCTCGTGGGCGTGAGGTTGAGTTGATGAGAGCGCTGGCTCGTCAGGAGCCAGGGAGACTGCCGCAGGGAGAGCCATGGGAAGGAGAGAGACGTCAATGTGAGGATGTTGAGGCGAGACCAGCTAGTGATGAGAGAGCGGCTAGGAGATGTCATTTTGATGACCCTGGTGCCGAACCATCGTATGCTCCTCCGGTAGAGGCTGGGGGAGATTTTGAGGATATTTGTCTCCGCTTGGAGGTGGTGCTACGGGGAGTGCCTGAGGGCATGTGGTCACGCATCCAGGATGAGGGCATCCTAGAGCAGTGTGTGGGAGTGTCGCTGACATGGAGGACCACGGTGCGATGAGCAGTAGTAGCAGGTGGTGCGATGACTGGCACCTTGAGTGTCTCTCTATGTATTTTTGTATTTTGTATATAGGCTAGTGAGCCCATTTTGGTGTAGTGAGACCAGTTTTGTACTGAGGTGCTTCACTGGCCTGCGGATTTTGTATACGATGTATTTTATGTGTATGTAAACATTTTGATGGCATTGTTGACCGATATATATATATATATATGAGTATACATTTTGGGGTCTTTGTGATGTTCACATGTGTGTTTTTTAATGTGTTTTATGATGTCTAATCTATATATGATGTGATAGACTCTTGATGGTTTATGTATGTGTAAAGGTATCTTGATGTGATATATGACAATCTAACACAATGTTAGCTAAGTTATCTATGATTTGATTAAATTGTCTTGGAATATGTGTAAATGCAATGAAATCAAAATGTCGAGATAAAAGTCTAACTTGTAGGTATTTGCAAAAGAGGCAAGGATCGCGGACACAATACACATTGTTGAGCTCGAGGATGACTAGTTGGGAGTCAAGAAAGATGCTAAGGTGACAAATACGATGATGACGAGCATCGACGAGGAGGCCAATGACGATAGTTTATTTGGCTTGGTTGTTGGTTGTTGAACCCAAACATATGCCGCTAGAGTGAAACAATTCATGTGAGGGGGAATAGAGAACCCAAGCTACCGAAGAAAGATTTTATGTCCAACAGTTGGCGCTGTTAGCGTAACCGATGTGGTAGGTCGGTGGAGGAAGCATCTGTCAATAACACAAATGATAGTTTAGACATGAGGGATGGAAAAAAGATTAAAAACATTATAAAATAAATAACCTAATGTAGAATGGGTACACATAGGTGTAAAATTTCTTTAAGTATAACCCGTTGATGGGTTCTTTGAGAGAGAGGCCTTCGGAGGAAGCCAAGATGTATGCGCCTTTGGTGAGGCAATGTTGGATAATGTAGGGGCCATGCCATAATGACTCAAATTTTCCATGACCAAGGGTATCATGAGTGATATCGTAAGCAAGTACGAGGTCGCCTTCGTGAAATGAGCGAAGGTTGACATGGTGATCAAAGGTGGCCTTTGACTATTTTTTGGCTGGCTTATTGTTATGTAACGAAGATTGAAGATCTTCATCCAGGGAATCTAAGTGCCGCAAATGATGATCCATTGGAGCAGTGTCAGGTAATAGCTCAATTGCGTTGCGTAAGGTGGGAATTTTGCACTTGATAGGAAGAGTGGCCTCGACCCCATGGACTAAATGAAATGGTGTGAAACTAGTGGCCATTTTCACAGCGTACAATAAGCCCATAGAATTACAAATAACATATGATTCCAATTGGTCTTATGTTTGTTGACTGTGTGCTGTAACATGGACTTGAGTACCTTGTTAACTTCTCCGACCTATCCATTGGAATGAGGGTAATATGGCGAGGCAAACTCGTGGGAGAATCCCAACCGTGATGAGAGTTCGACGAAAATCTCATTCTCAAAATGTTTCCCATGATCAGAAACTAGTTGGAGTGGTACTCCAAAGCAGGATATGACGTGATTAAAGAAAAAATGTGCTACAGTGTGGGCATGTGTTGAAGGTGGGCATGTCTTCATCCCATTTTGTGAAGTAATCCACTGTGACAACAATGTATTTGTGTCCATTGCTGGATGGGGGGTTACAAGTCATGAAGTTGATGCCCCATTTACAAAAGGGGCCTGCAGTAATGAATGGGTGGAGAAGAGAAGGTGGTGCTCGTGCTTTGTTGGCGTAAAGCTGATATTTATTGCATCATTTCACGGCATGAATGCAATCATGAAACAATGTAGGCCAAAAGTAACCTGTTCGGATGATTTTCTGAGTAGTGGACATCCCCGAAAGATGGCCCCTGCATGTGCCACTATGATAGTCATTCAAGACTCGATCGGCCTCATCAATAGTCAAGCATCGACGAAGTATGGTGTTGATCCATCGTCGATATAAGATATCTCCAATGAGGAGATAGAGGGGGGCTTGGTGGAAAATACGATGATGATCATCTTGTGAGAGGTGGTTACCAAAATTTTGGGTTCGGAGGTAGACGAGGAGGTCGCCGTACCAAGGATCATCCGAAGTGATATAAAAGAGATGTTCATCGGGGAAGCCGATATTGAAGGGGGCACTGGTAGTATCAGAGGGGAAGGCTGTGACAAGTTTGGTGAGGACAAGATATTTCTTTCTCTTGGGTGTTGAAAATTCAAGATCGTACTCCTGAAGGATAACAATCCATCGAGCAAATTTGCCATTAATTTGCTGATGACTGAGCAAGTATTGCATAGGGTTGGAATCTGCTATGACTTTGGTTGTGCGAAGCAGAATGTAATGGCGTAGTTTCTGGACTGCGAGGATGATTGCAAGGGCTAGTTTCTCTTTGTGATTATACTTCAGGGGTGGCCCTAAGAGGTTTTTACTAATGTAGTAAATGACATGCTCATGATTGCCATCGCCGATTTGAACAAGAACTCCTACTATTGAGACAATTGATGCTGATATGTAGAGGATATAGTCACGATTATAGTCGGGTGAACTAATTAAAGGGGCATTAGAGAGTGCCATTTTAAGATCGTTGAACACTTTTTGGGCATGTTCATCCCAATGAAATGGGATTTCGTGGCATAGTAAGCGAAGGAAACTGTGTGCTCGAGTGGCATAGTCTGGGACAAATCGTCGTAAAAAGTTAGCTTTTCCTTGTAGGCTCTAGAGTTGGCATAAATTCTGGGGGGGGTGGAATTTCTGTGATGGATTGCATTTTGAGGGGGTCCACGATAATACTGCTTTATGAAATGATGAATCCGAGGAGGCGCCCTGTAGTGACGCAAAATATGCACTTGAGGGGGTTCAAGCGGATGTTGTACTGACGACATTGTTGGAAGATGATCCGTAAATCATCAAGATGTTGGGTGTGTTTTTTGGAATGGGATGTGAGGTCGTCCAAGTATGCGAGGATGATATGAGCTATATTGTGAAAATGTATGTTATATCCCATTGGAAAGTTGCGTCGAAATTCTTTAGGACAAAATGCATGAATCAATATGCAAAAGTACCCAAAGGGGTGGTGAATGCGGTTTTGTATTGATCAACTAGGTGGATTTGGATTTGATTATAACCAGAGAAACCGTCCATGAAGGACAAAACCTCGTGGCCTACGCAGTCGTCGATAATTTGATCGATGAAAGGCATTGGAAAGTTGTCTTTGGGACATGCCTGATTGAGATCGCGAAAGTTCGTGCATACATAGATAGTGCCCTATTTTTTTTTAACGGGTACAGGGTTGGAAACCCATGAGGTATAGGCAATGGGGTAGACGAACCCTGCCGCACGTAATTTGTCAATCTCGACTTTAATGGCCGCTGCTTTGGATGGGTGTAGCGGTCGTTTTTTTTGGCGAATCGGTGTGATATCAGGTCAGGTGTCTATGCGATGTTCGAAAATAGAGGGATCGAGGCCAGGCATCTTTGTGTATGACCATGCAAAAATATCCCAGTATTCTTGGAAGAGGGCTTTGTAGGCGGTGATTTCTTCAAGAGTGCATGTGGCACCAATCGTAATTTCCTCGACGACTCCATTTTTTATGGAAATATTGATTTTGATGGTAGGGGAAATGTTGGCCATATTGCCTTCTTCAAAAGCATCAGGGGCAGGGATGGGGTTGTTGAACCAGTTGATATGCCCTGATGGGATAAAATCCTTGGTTTTGACTATGTATATGGGGTGTTGGTTAGGAGGCGTGAAGGCTTCATGTGGAAATAAGAGCACTCAGTGGTGTGGTGCATCCCATGGGTAGTCGGGGGTGTTTAATTCTTCAAGTATGTCCTTGTCATAGTAGAATTGGCAGGAATACAAGGGATCTAAAAGAGTGATATCCGTGACTATCACCATGTGGTTGTCCTTTGGGGATGAAGAAGCAGGGGGAACGACGCAATGAGATTGCAATGGTTCTCTTGACATTAACCAAATATCAAGGTACTGAGGAGTACCAATGGTAGTTGGATGTAAAATGTTCGTAGGGAAATGAATGAGAGAATTGGGGGGATTTGAGGGTGAATCCTCAGATAAGTCATCCAAGAACCATGGAGGAATAGAGAGTGCCTTTGGTTCAGGAGAAATGATATGAAGAACCTCTAGTGATGAGGTAAGGTTAATCATCGATTCTGTAGGGGGCGTAGGGGTTTGAGTCAGGGTTGATTGGCGTTGCCTATATTCAATGATCATAGGACATTGGTATGTAAAATGATCTAAAGATTCGCATAGAGAGCAAGGGAATCTCATACGTTCATTGAATGAAGTCGTGACATAATGGATGTCAGTGATGTTTGGTAGGGATGATGTAGCTAGATTGGGTTCGTTTTGGAAGCTTTGGCGTACTGTGACTAATGTCTATCAGAAGTGAGGTAGTGGTGGGCAATGGTGTGTATAATGGCCATATTATGAACATATAGTGTAAGTGAATTTGGTTCGCAGCCCTTTGCTACTTGAGTTAGGGGAGGTAGTTGAAATACTTGCTATAGTGGCGAGCGATGATGGTGTTTGATTGAGTGGAATTAGGTTATGTAACTCGGGGAGAGATGGTCATTTTTTGGTTAGGTGTCCATCTTTCTCACAAAGCGTGCAGGGAGGTTGGACGCATGGGGGAAGTGGGGCTATGGAATCCTTCTTCTTTCGCCTACCCCCAGCTGTGGCAGGGAGGTTAGTGAGTGGGGGTGTAGAGGGTATGGTGGGAGTGAGTATGGGAATCGTCATTGGGATTCCTTCTATTTGGGGGGGAAGGGATGGTTGAGGAATCATCTCTGGTGGATGTAAATACCAGACTAGAATTTCCAACACCATATTAGGGAGGGTAAGCATTGTGGCTACTTGGAAAGCTTGTACGCCTAGTGGAGGGTACAAGAAGGGGATTTGAGTAATGGCCTGGGGAGCTGTCTCCCAAACTGGGATATGGTCTTGGGGAGAGGTGAAATCATGAACTGGTGGAGTCGACGAGTTCACAAGAGGCTCATGAGAGAGGAAATCTACAACTAGTGGGACACCAGATATGATAGAAGCCTTCCTGGGAGGAAGGGTATCCTCCATGTTATTTCCTTTAGATGATACAATGCATACCTGATTAGAAGGATGAAGGAGCGGTGGCACACCATGGTAAGTTCCTAACAATGATGGGTCTTTGAAAATTCCGAGGCCCATTTCAATGAGTGGGTATGCTTCATGATGAGTATAGATGAGAGGGAGAATGTTATCGATGTTGGAAAAAGGGTTAGGCTCATAATGTGAAACTTGGTCAATGGTAATGATCTTCCCATTATGGGGGAACATCATGGTTCGAAAGACAGAAGAAGAAAATGGCTTCATAGTGTACATGTAGCTATGACCGAACAAGATATTATAATCGAGTGGGGCATTGATAACTTCAATGTTGATGAAAATGGTCTTGCCTCCGAGTTCTATAGGGACATCTTGGAAGAGCCCTTTAGGAGAATATGGTCATCCGTCATAAGCTATTAAGGTAATGGGAGATGGTATGAGTTCAGGGGAACCAAGTTTCTACCATAAAGACTTGGACATAATGCATGTGGATGTGCCTTCATCGATGATGCACCAATGAACTGTAATGTTCTGAATTTTCACTGGGATTTGAAAAGCGAATAGAGCGGAAAGGCTAGGTTCTCCGTTGTCGAGATCAAATGTGATGAGTTGAGTATCTACGGGGTCAATTGCCCCCAAGGCGGAAAGTAATGATTTCCGTTGAGTGGGACAAGTTTGAAGGACTTCTAAGACTGACATGGCAATTGGGGATTGTTCTAAGTCATCGACCAAAATGTAATTATGAGATACCCTAGCCTGTGGGTTGTGGACATTCTTGCACAATGGGATGTGAGGGATGCAAAGAGGTGTTTTTGCGTTAGGGTGAGGAATCACCAATGGGGGTCCCGTTGGTGCTGGGATTGTTTCTGGGGGAATGGGAGGAGACTCAGTGGGTGTATGGTATTGATGACTATGTGTTTGCAGAAGGATTTATTCCTCACTGGTGAGGAGGATAGTATGATTTGCGAAATTATTTGGATTGAGATACTGTCCCAACTGTGGTGGGGTAGGCTGCATATCCTGTTGGGTGTTCATCACACCCTGGTGTGGAATGGGTTTTTGAAGCACGAATGGGGGTGGTTGTTGCACGTATTTTTGTGGGGCCTGCTGAGGGGCAGGCAGTGCTAGAGGATGTGGTCCATTTCCTTATTCTTTCATCCATTTAAAATTAGAGATTTGGGGGCAATGATGAGTATAATGACTGAACTCACCGCAAAGGGCACAAGGGAAGGTGGTTCATATATTATTGTTATTTCTCCCTTGACGTTTGTTGTTATTTCCCCCCTGGGGGTTCTGATTCCCTTGATTTTGGTTTCCCCCAGTGGGTTGGTTCTGTTGGGGGTGATTCTTGCCTTGACCTGGGTTGTTATTGTCTCGGTTTTTTCCTTTATTTTTGGCATTATTCGACGGATGGGTCGGATTTTCCGTATTTAGCTGTTCGAAATTTTGATATTGTTGAATGGGAGAGGGTTGAACAAAATTCACCCCAGCATGAGGGTGTCCTTGTGGTGGGGCCATGGGCAGTGGAGGACCAGGAAATGGAAAGTACATATTCTATGGGAGTTGTGATCCGTAAGGTACATAGGAAGGCATGGCTCTTTCGCTATTACTTAGGGTATAAGATGAGGTAGAGGGAGTACCAGAACTTGTTTGGACTAGTGGATGTGTTGTGGGTGCCAGTGGTGGCCCGCTGATGGGTGGAGGAAGGGAAACAGGGTATGGTTGTTGATAAGGGGATGGAGGATAATAAGGGGTTCCTCCATATGCTAGCGGATATTGAGGTGTGCCATACATTGGTGGTTGTTGGGGTTATGGATTGTGGTGCGTGGTGTTACCAATCAATTCGTTTGCTGAGTGAGACATCCCAGGTTTGTCTTGGCCAAATGGCACAGGTTTTGGGAGGTCAGGAAGTACTGTGTACAAGTACCCAGATTGTGAATAGATGAGGTCATATTGTTGAGCCTTATTGATGGCTTCTTCTTCCAATTGAGGGAAGGTGGAAGCCACATCTTTACCGAGGAGTGAGACAAGTGATATGAGAAACCAATCAAGACATTGTTGTTTGGTGGTTTCTCCTTTGCACAAACTACGTCATCAATGCCACTCGTGAATGTGATCAACGATACGTGTGGCTGAGGTTTGTTTGAAATTAGAGAGTAGTTCAAGACCATTTTGATGGCGGATTTGTAATTGGAAGAAGGTAAAAAATGCTTTGGCCAAGGACTCGAAAGTCGCATGGGACCCCGATTTTTCATCTACATACCATTTGGTTGATGGGCCAGTGAGCATGCATTGAAATAATCGTAGTCGGATGGAATCATCCATAATGCTGTTGGAAGAGCACCATAAGTGGAAAGTCATGACATGGTTGGCAGGGTCATCCCTTGCCTTTCCTTCAAATTTGGGGATGTATGAAGGTAGTTTGGTAGGCATTACAGGCCATGTGGGGTCATGCAATATAGGATCATTTGTGAGTTTTCTTAGATCTGGTATGTTAAGAGAGGCCAAATATGGCATCTGGAGTGGTGGCAAAGGATTAGTTCCAGCCATGGTGTGAGTGTTCTGTGAACCTGACCCTTGAGGGGGGCTAGGTGGGTTGGTACTTCCCCCTTGAGAGGAATTTTCCCCCTCGCCTCCATGTAAAGGAGAGTGAGTGGACTGTGGACCTTGGGAATTATACCCAAGTAAGGTGGAACCAAGCAAAGTTGATCCTAAGATAGTGGCACTCACTGGAGTGTGTGAGGGTGGTGCCGATGAGTTGGCAAGACTAGTAACTCCCCCTAGAATAGGAGGGAGTTTTAGCAAGCATCTGGAATGACGGGGGTTCTGTGGGTCCCCTATGATGTCTGACTAGCTGAGTGAATGTGTGCGAATTGTGGTGAGAGTAATAAATAAACAAGAGCATTTGTTGCAATTTTTAAACTTTACACGATATATATCTAAATCAAAATGTAATCAGAAGTGCATCATACATAAAGTGTTTTTGAAAAAGAAGCATATATGTGGATAAGTGGGTTTTTTCCGCATGGGGGGATCAAAGAAAACAAATGCTTGTGTCCTAAAATACGTAACGTCCTTCCTCTCAAATAGCATTGGACCTTCCAATAGTACTCAATAGTGGGGTCTGAAGTCACCAAAAGAGAAATTAGTGAAGGATGAAGTAATTAGTTATAATGAGGGGTAAAGGGGGCATATCCCGAAGGAGCTAGTGATATTTCCCAATAGCCACACAAAATCCGATCAAGGTGTAATTGCAGCCCACAATTGCCACTTGGGTAAATGTCCTAAAATTTAGTCACTAGGTATCTCGGTCAAAGTGCGTCATTTAGATTTTCGACCTAAGAAATGGGTCACGGGCTAGATCCCATCAAAGAGGTGGGTGCCTCAAGGGGGGACACACAGAACAACTGGACCTTGACCTTCAACCCTTCACAGGTGTCTCCCTGCCTTATGGTGTTAGGAACACTTGACTTGGAGGATTTTTAGTTCCCTATTTGATAACTTCTATTGTTTTGACAATGTGAGAACCAGATAACAGGGAGTTATTTGGATGCCTATCCCCGAAATCCTACCTAGACTAAAAAATTTCTTTTGGCACCTCCTGTGGAGAAAAACTTAGTGAGTTTTTAGAAATTTTTTAGATGTGGTTTGTTTGAGAGACTGGGGGTGTGAGCCAATCTCGTTGAATTTATATGGGAGTGGATAGTTTCATCAAGAAAAGGGTGGGGTGTTTCAGAATCCCTTTGGACGAAACTTACTTTGACCTCCACGTTTTGAGAGAAAAACTATGTGAGTGATAAGTGACTTTTGTGTGTGAATGAGTGAAAAGTGTGCCAATGTTTTAATGAATTAGGTGTCACCTTGCTGCATGTGGACTTCGCTTGGTCCTTACAAGT
>JZKD02S0063193.1:47987-62509 GCA_000966675.3 Picea glauca
GGCCAGGCGCACTGGTCGGCAGGGTGGCCGGTTTTGGGAGTGTTGAAGCTGAAGGTTCAAGCTGCTGCAAGCGAAGGTTCAAGCTGCTGCAAGCGGAGGTTCAAGCTGAAGATTCGGAGGTTCAAGCTGAAGATTCAAGCTTAGCATCAGTGACAGGTATTTTATTTTCAAAATTGAAGTATATACTMAATTTTAACTTGTATGCAAAGTATCATGTAGATTTAAATTGTTATGCATAGTGTGTTAAGTAAAAATGTTTTATTTTCTTCATAAAATTCTGAGAATGAATATGCTCGAATAAGCAAATTTTTAGTTCTGTTAAAATTCCGCTCTGTGAAATTTATGGTAGCCAAAATGAAATTATGGTTGTTACAATTCTCCTTGAGCAATTTCGTATTCCTCTTATGTTCCTTTACATGCATTTTTTCCAACCTTTCAAAACAATCTCTTACCTCATCTGATGTGTTGCTTATAGTCTGGTTTTAGGATTTAATGACCCTCTCAAGCAACTTCATCTCTAATATTTCTTATTTAAGATTTTGAATCTTTGATGCTGACTTGTTTGCTTTTCTTGTTGTTGCTTCAGGAATCTCCAGGTCTGGAACCTCTGGTGAAAAAGGTGCTTCTTCAAAAGAAGATTGCTCAGGAACCTTTCCTTATATTGACTCTAAATCCTCCTCTGAATTTGTATAAGGAATATTTAGGACATTTTTTTCAGGGGCACTAGCTTTCCCTTCTATAGCTTGACTGAAATCAAGCTTCTTTTTAGCTCTCTTAGACTTAGAAGAAGAAACTGGATCCTCTATTTGTACTAGGGAGATAGCTCTTCTTTTCCTTTTACTGCTCATGGGTGTAGAAGATTTCTTGGATGAGATCTTCTTCTTGTCATTGGGCTGGGGTTCTGGTTCAAATTCTCCCCAGAAAAGAAGATTCTCCCAAGTCTTATTACTCCTCTAAAATTCTTCAAGAACTATAAGATTGATGATGCTATGATGGGAGAGCCTACCCTGCACCTTGCTAGGTTTGGCATGGACCTGGTGTGTCATTTTTGTGAAGAGTCTGTGAAGGTATAAGGGCATATTCAAAGGGCATCTACTTGTAAAATGGTTCATAAGCTTGAAATGGTAGAACATTACTCTACCATATCTGCCTTCACATGTGATGTATACCTGAATTGCTTTAAGAAAATGTTGTCGCTTTTCTTCCAAGAAGGATCTAGGGATATCTTTATTCCAAGTGATACATTTGTGTTCAGGCTTGAGATAAGACCTGAATTCAGTGTCTTTAGTAGTGGTTGTTTTGAACCATCTTTCACCAGTCCTAGGCATCTTTATTGCTACTGCAACAATGGCTTCATTAACCTATACCTCAATTGTTCCAACTCTAGCCTTAGCTCCATCAAAGGTCAATGAAAATGACCTAGCCAGACCTTGATGAAATCCTTGGAGTTTTTCACAAAACCTATAGCAGCCAACATCTCTAAACATTTTGCAAATATCAGGGTGAGATTCCAAATATGTTATGCCATTGAGCTCCTTCCTGAGCAGAGCTCCTCCCTTCTTCATCTGCAATAACCATTGTCAATACCTGCAATACAATAAAATCAAGCTTGGGGAGACACAGTGGTGCTGATAGGGGACAAATTGAAGTTCGGGCAGACGAAAAATGCGTGATATGGGGGAAAAGATTTGAACGAAAACACTTGATAAAGAATGAACCTCAAATCACAACGATGATTGTATCATTCGACCAGGATGGAAAACCACGTGATAGATCAGGTAAAGACAAATGATGTGGGCTTATGGTGATTGGATCTACTAGATTATGGTTAAATAGATCTCACTAAATAATCATATTAGACAAGCAATCACTTGCCCAGATCGTATCATGATCCAACTCTAGTTAATTTTGGTATCACTTGAGATGATGATGCTATGTACTGATGGAAGTTTGAGAGTCTGATGATAGTCTGACCATTAGTTGTCTCTGTGCTTTTGGCAGGTTAGAGCACCTCACACATGCCTTTTTAGCTACGGAAAGTGACAACTTTTGGCAGCTTAGAATTCTTTGAAAAATAGCCTTTAGCTGCCGAAAGTGAAGTTTTAGTGTTTTTTCTAAATAAAAGTACAGACTCATCACTTTTTGAAAAGATAAATCTAAAACTCATCTTAAAGACATTTAAGTCAAGAATAACAAAAATCTTTCAACTAATGATCCATCCTATCACCTAATGACCATAACTTGGGAAAATTTATTTCAAGAGATAACAAGACCAACAAGCTAGGAACTCCATCATGAGACCCACCAATCACATCTGAATCATCAAGACTCCTATCATTATATGAAACTAACAGTTCCATCCCCTGATGAAGTTCTACGTAGATTGACACTTCATCTACATTACAATGCAATCCCATGAACATAAGGAGAAACTTCAGTCGCACTACAATCTCACGAAAGAAGACTTAAAGGATATCACTAAGGACTGGTTTGCAGACGTCCTTCTTCCCACAGACCCCATAGATATGTCTGACCCTGATAGCTCGGAGACCACTCATAAAGAACATGATACACCCGGACCCAACAGAATGAAGAAGACCAAAGAGCTCCAAGATTTAATCAGTGCCTTAGGAAAGAATGCTTCAGTATCACCTGACCGAGGGGGTGATGAAAAAGTGGAAGAACTAAATGAAAAAGGAGCTGAACATAAGCCATGCAAAGTAACACCTCCCAGAGATGAGGTTGATCCCCTGAAGAAGAGGAAGGTTTCTCCCCTGAAACCTTCTTCCTAGAAGAAATTTAAAGCCACCATGACCAAGATGAAGACTGTGCTTACTGCCGATGATTTTGACTTCATCATAGAAACTCTCAATGACGCTTCGCTAGAAATCGTGAAGAAGAAAAATCTAAGCAGGAGGAAATGTATGATATAATTGAGGTCGAACTTTGAGGGGTATAGCATGCCCTTTAGTCCAGCCACGTAGTCTCCACTGCACCCTTGCCATCAGGAGAACCATAGTTTGGAAATGAGCCAGGCCAAATCCACAAAATAGTTGATGCAACCGAAGCTTGTCTTCATCACACACAAGAAGAAACATAACAAGCCACTTAGGCCTTGAAGTAATTGCAAGGCGTACTCATAGAACAACACAGATTTTCATAGAAGGAGAAGGTTTCTCCCCAGACAAAGTTTGAAGAAGAGAAAGCACATATGCAACAAGAAAAAGAATAGTTGCTCGCAGAGCAAATCAAAGTAAAGAAAGAAGTCAACAAATAACTCCTCTTTGTGAAAGGCTTAGAGCCACAAGTAGAAGATTGAGTCATGCATCAAGTAGAGCAAATCGTAGAAGATATCCAACATCTACAACAACAAATAGAAGATTTAGAGCTTTGCACAGTGCCCAACACCCCACAAGATGTAAGGGACCAAAGAGAAGCAACTACTCGAAGCAAAGATGAGAGAATAAAGGCACTTGCCATGGAATGTAAGAAACTCACTTATCACAGTGCCCAGACCTACAAGAAACTCACTAAGAACCCATAACTAAAGGCACTAGAGTCACAGCTCCAAGAGGTGAATTATCAAGAAGAAATGATACAGGCGCAGTTGAATCCCCTGTCAGTTGTGGAAAGAATGAAGCGATCCCAGGATCAGTGCACTACCTAGCAGCAGGTCCACACTATTCAAATAAAAGTTATGTAATTAACTCAGAGGCTCCAACCTATACAGGATAAGGTTTACCAATTGTTCACAGAGATCGAAGGCCGAGGAGCGGAACTGGAGAAAGCCGTCACTGTAGTTGAGCAACACCTAGAGGGACCTATCAATGAAGCAGTCATACAAGAGTTCATTGAACAAGAGATCATGGCACAACAACAAGTCGAAGCAGCTCGAGCCAATATCAAGGCTTTTGAAGTAGAACTAGTCAAATCATAGTGACTCAGGACGAGTCACATGTGAGTTTTGGGAGCCTGTTGGCCCTTGACCAAGTTTTGAGGATTCTTGGTCATATTTGACCTAATTTTGGGACTTCGAAAGGATGTCGTAGGTGGAGCAGAAGACAAAATGGCGATCGTGAGATATCGACCCCTTTTTGGGATTCAAGATTATGTAATGGGTATAGGAATGTCGACCCATGGGTTTACCCATGTTTAGGCCTATTTTGTAATGTATAAATAGAAGGCCAAGCAATGTAAGAAGTAGTAGTTGAAAGTTGTCTAAGTGCTAGAGTTGGATCTATGTGATCAATATTTGTAAGTTCTTTGGTGCATACTATGTGAGACTTGTAGAGCTAAGTGCAAGTCATTGCAAGACGCTGTGGAGGGCTGTGTGATTAGATCTACTCAGGAAAGGAGGATCTAGCGAGCTGTGCAGATCTCCTGTCCTTTGCGGAGTAGGGTTTTCGAGGATTTATGCATGTAACTGATTAAAGAATATAATAAAGAAGAGAATAGTTGGTGGATGTAGCCCCAGGGTGGGGGTGAACCATGTACATGTTGTGTTGCTCTGCTTTGTGCGATGTGTTGATATGTTTATATGTTAATGTGCTTAGTTCTTTAATATAGATGAATGATCTATTGATGCTTAGTTCTTAATATTATGGATGGATGTTAGATCTGACTAATATACATATGCTTAGTGCTTGAATCTACTAGATTCGATCTGTCTCGTGGTGCTAAGTGCTACTAGATGCTAAGATCCAGTTGAATACTATGATGCTTTGTAATTAGGGTTTAACTACGTTGTAAGTGATACTGAATATTGATGAATGCTAATTGTTGAGTGCTCTGTTAAGTGTTAGAATCACATATCTATGTCCCAGCTAAGTTTGCAGACATTTGAGTCCTGCAACCACCCTTGCCTCTACCTCAGGTGAGACTTCATCTACTTCACAGGTGTTACCAAAAGGGTCGATAGTTAGGGTTTTGTTGGTGCACTTTTATAGCATTGAACCCTGGGTCTTCCCCTGTGCAAAAAATGACCACATGATATCTATATATACCTATTCACACATTTCACATGTGATTTTTATTGGATTTATTGATAAATGAGGACATAAACTGATCTCCCTAGATCCACCTAGATCTAAAAAAAACAAGACAGGGCATGAGCTTTACCTAAGCTCTAATCATTGAATTTACTATCTGACAAGAGATGAGTGACATACCATTTAAATATCACTTCCTCGTATCTTTCTTTTCCTCATTCCACTCTGGTGCTCTTGTGATATTGGATCTATGAGGGAACACAAAACAACCAAAGTGAAAGAAACAATAGTATACTCAATGATAACTTATGCATGTGATCAAGGAATCATGCAATAAAATGAGAATGATTTTATGGGAAAGAAACATGCCATTGTATTATATTAAGTAAAAGTGGAAGATACAACCAAACAACCTTGATGTTGCAAGGTCCCCTTTTAGTGGCCCTTTTCTCCAACACACACACTTGCTCCAAACTTGCATGAAGAAGATCCCCAATAACTTGATGAACTGAAATGAAGCCCTCAAGTATCAACTGAAGTAGAATTCCTCACACAATTCTTAGCCTATTCAACCTTCATTAACCTTAATTATTTTCTTAACCTTTTCCATGAGAAATCCCTCCTTATATAGGGGAAAGAGAGATGGTTAAAAGGATTAGGATGATCTCACCAAATCAGAGAAGCGAGTAGGATCCCAACCATACAAATGCCACCTCACTATCTAGAAGATTCCCTTCTAGAAATTTCATGAATCTCGACCTTTTCTTAGTCTTTTAGCATCACTGCACCCTAGTTATAGTACAACCTGTGGAGATGTTGCAAACCAGTTTTAGGGTAGAGAGTGGTGATCAGGCATCACTGCACCCTAGCTATAGGATAGCCTGAGACGATCTTCTTTAATTGGGTTTTGTAGAAGAGAAAGCCAGTCACTTTTCTCATGAAGAAAGGCTCTTTTGGGAACATGAACAGATGCTGTAAAAGGATCACTGGGGTGACCAAAATAATGTGTAACATAATACCCCCCAAAGTATGAGGCCAAAACTTGTGACAGTCAAAATACTTTGTAGAATGTGTGTGTGTCAGAAGCAAGGATCGCACCAATCGGGAACCTGAAAATAATCAATCATTTGCATAATGTGATACCATTTATGAGGTAGGCATTCCCATGCTCATAATACAAGTGATCTAAATGATAAATTTCAGTCATGGCCACCAATCATACACTATGGATCCATGCCACGAAGATTCTGCATAGCCACCAGGAATACACTATGGATCTATGCTCTAGAAAACTCAAAGTTGGACATAGCCATGAGACATAAAAAGTGGATCTACATGTCAATACAAATTATAAATACTCCATCGAATCTTGGATCAAAATGATCAGATCCATGGTCTTCAATCCCATCGTCCATAAGTACAAATCTATCCATGCGATTACAAGTGCTGAAGTCGAACATGGTAGAAACCACTTGATTATCGACCCTTGATGAAAACCATTAACAAGTGCGAGGGAAATCACCATTGATGTCAATGACTCCAAAGGTACCTTAGTAAAATCCAACGAATGTGAATGAATGAGATGAAGTCGAACAATCGATGGAATCTCTCAAGCAAGGGTCAATGATGTTAACCCACTGTCAAAAGAGAAGAAACCTGCCATTGAGGCATGCAAGTTATAAGGTACCAAATGATTTCTAAGTCTTGTTCCTGAATAATGAGTTGAAGTTGACAAGAAAAGACTCATCACAAGAGGGCCTTGATGTATCCCCCATCAGTGACATGAAATAAGTAAAAAATTTGAGGTATATCAAAATATGAAAATGATTTGAAACTGACACAGGGAAGGTCGACAGGGCAAGAATTTATAATTGCAGATGGCCGACTCAATAGAGGGATCGTTTAGGGTTGGAATTATATTGAACATATTAATTACATGACAATGGTATTGACAACATTGACTCAAGGATGACCCAAGATATGAACTTGCAGAAGGCCAAATGAGAGGCAAATGGATTTCCCAACCTAGACACAATGATGAAGGGGGTGTCATGTTCAAGAGAGACTATTACTTCCATTAACAAAAATACAGAGACACATTTCTTTCCCAAATTTCCCCCCACCATTTATGGCGAGTACCTCTTTATTTTTATGCAAGCTTGAGGAGGATAACATATGCTTGTTGGTGTAAGCTTATCCTTTAGATGAGTCCCTCGGAGTTTTTTTAACGAACCCTAAGAAGGAGAGGTTCGGTCCCATATGGATCTTAAGATGTTTGTTTAACGAGTCCAAAGAGAGAAAACTCAGGGGTTTTTCATGTTTAGAGAGTCTAAAAAACACTTAAAGGGGACTCCACACGTTCCTTTTTCGTAAATTAATCCGATGAGACCGAAAAAGTGATAACCTACCACTTATCAAATGTTTCCTTCATATACTTTTACGAGCGTGAAAATAAAAAGATCGCTTAGTAATATTTTCATATTTAGAGAGTCTGAAAAGAGATTAAAGGTGACTCCAGGTGGTTCCTTTTTCATGTAACCTTTACGAGTCCAAAAAAGTGAATAAATTCTACTCGGTTGCATTCTCATTGATTTACGAGCATGAGAATGAACAAATATTGAGCTCGAGGTTTTTCCTGAAAAACCTAAAAAGTATCTGTACATGAAACAAATGTAAAAAAAAAAACCAAAAAATGTATCCATGTTCCATCGTTTGCACTCATAGATTTCTCATCTGCGAAAAATCAAACACTTGCAATGCCATTAGGACTTTAGGGTTTAGATGAAATGCATAAAGTAATATAAAATATAAATGGAAAAGTGAAAAAGTTAATAAATATAGGTAAAAACTTCTTTTTACCATTCCATTGTTATTTCACCCAAACCTTGCTCCAAAACCCCCACTTTACCTCAAACTTCCATTGCGTATTGTTGGAGGCACGATCAATCATTTGGCGAACAGTCTTCACTGAATAGGTAATATTCTTGTCGTCTTCACTTTCCATGGATTAATTTTTTTTTTTGTTGGTTAAAAGTAGGTTTTTGGGTTGAAGTCATGAGGGTATTTTTGGAAGGTCACCGCAGGTTCCTTATATCGGGCCTTGCGGTGATCCAGGGTCACCACAAGTGGCCCTATGGCTGACCTGTGATGATTCCGCACTGTGTGTGTGCCTTCGCTCGCAACATGTGCAACTCAAATTTGTTTTATGGATGTTTGGCCAATAAAAATCTCCAAGGAGGAAAAATAAATATGCTAATCTCTCCTTATGGTTCCAATGTAGGTTTTTGACAGTCAATTTGTTGGATTGGAGGGAGAGAGAGCATGAGGATGAGGATTACTTCGTCGGGAATGACCCAGGAATAGTTAATTCCCTCCGACAATGTGGGATGCTAAAGTTCTTCAAAATCTAGGGCATGAGGGCCCAATTGAGGTTGCTCGAATATTTAGTCCACATGTGGGATGTGGACCAGTAGGAATTCCATGTGGGGGCTCACATACTCAATCTAGATATTGAGGATATCTATTTTTTGATGGGGTTGTCTTGCCGTGGGTCCTATGTGACATTGACAGGTAGCAGGGTGGTGGACTACCGATGAATGAGTATATTCAACAATATTGTGTTCCATAGGTTGAGAGACGTAGCGACAAGGTCGCTATTAAGAATGTCTGGGACTTTCCCCTACGAACCATCCTTTTCACCATCTCATGCATGGAGGGGAGTGCATCTCCTCATATGGCTCTTCAGAGCTACTTTCAATATGCAGTGGAGTGCATGAAGCTCGACGTCTTTAATTGGTGTGACAGGGTTCTTAGGAGCATGAAGAAACAATTGACCAAGTGTAGGAAAGGTGACCTGAAACAATTTGGATATGGGTCAATTTTGGTGTCCTTCTTCTTGGAGAGGGTTCCACACTTGGGCCTACAGGTAGAGTGGGGCATACCGGCCCCACAAGATCCAAGAATGAAGAGGTGGTGTGAGCTCATGGCTCGACATGTGACTAGTCCTATCATCAAATATAATGACCTGTTCTTTGATTGGTTGAGGCCCCAGATGATGATGGTAGATGAATACACATATGCTATTTTGGACTTTAGAGGTGACCTAGACTTGGTTCTTGCCAAAGGCTCTCAATGGGGGAACTTAGGTAAGAATCATAATTTGTTTTTATAATGTTTTTGTAATTTCGAATATGAAATGTTTTTAGTTTTTTAATCCGATGAATAATAAAAAATCTATTTTTACAATGCAGACATGAGACCTCACCGACCTCCAAGTTCATCCCCCATATAGAGGCAAGGGGAGAGAGTCGATATATGAGGATTATCCACTGCCGACTATGGGTCTATAGAGAAAAAATTGGAGGGGTTTACGACGGATGTCCCATATATCTCTATCAATGAGATCCTAAGACATTACCAATGCCACATAGTGGGTGTATCTGGTTTGATCAGTCGACTGCTCCGTAGAGCAGCATGGGAAGTCGTATGTTATCATGAGTAGCATCCTTGATGCTATATTTGTATATGAAGCCATGTGCTTCTCATTTTTAATATTTTGGTCTTCGAACAAAAACGCTTTTTGCAAATTTTTTATCGTTATATATACATGAGGCTTCTACCAGCTTACTTGATTTATATACAAAATGTGATTGGATTTATAAGTGTCTCAAATGTTTGTCTAACACATAATTATGATATTCAATGTAATCAAAATGACACTCCAAGAGGCGGATTCATAAATATACCCTTAACAAAGTAGAACTTCAGATAGAATAGACATTACTCAATTGTAGTACTACAAACTGCGAATCGAGTCATACAACAAGATGATGGATTCCAAGTGAAACACTGTTGGTCATCAATTCGATGACTGCACTATATTCTGCAATATTGTTAGTTGCACGACCGAGGCAAACATCACGTAGACTGATTAGTTCGTTCGTAGGTGCGTAAATTTCCCAAGTAGAAGATGCTAAGTTCTGAGTACTACGATTAGCACCATCAACGAAGCTAATGTAGGGTAACAAAGACAATGACATTTGGAAACCAATCACAATGCAATATAAGAAGTTGGGGGTCAAAACCAAATAACGAAAAAGAACACAAAAGTATGATATTGTAAAAATACAAGCGCTCATACAAAAATGACTTAAGCATAGTACTTCTTCAAGTAAAGTCCATTTCTGGGTTCACTCAAAGGAATGCCATCATAATCCACTAACTCATAAGACCCCTTCTCCAACACTTGTTTGACAATGTAAGGGCCTCGCTACATAGCCTCAAATTTACCGACCCCTAGCAAATCATGATCTTGTTCATAGAGGAGAACTAGATCACCTTCAGAGAAAATACGTGTATTGACATGTTTGTTGTATTGGGATTTAGCACGTTTTTTCTGAGTTTCAATAACCAAGGTGACATCATGACGAATTTCATCTAATTTCATCAGGTACAATAGATGTTCCTCTTCAACAGAGGTGTTTGGGAGAAGTTCAATGACTAGTTTCAAATATGGTATATCACATTCACATTCAATCGACAAGACAACTTTGATACCATAAACTAACTAGAAAGGTGTGAACCCAATGGCAGACTTGTCGAATGTCCGATAGGCCCATAATGATGAAAACAACATCGTGTGTGAACTTGTCTTATGAATTCCTATAATCCATTGAAGAATAGTAATAAGGACTTTGTTTATTTATTCAACTTGGTCATTGGCCTGTGGATAATAGGGGGTTGAGTTTTCATGCCGAAGACCCAACTTTTCAGTAAGCTTGGACATCATGAAATTTTAAAAATGACTACCATGATTAGTAACGATAGCTTGGGGGACACCAAACAGAGTAATGATATGATTGAATATGAACATTGTTGCAGTTTTCCCGACGTTATCGAATGTAGGCATCGCCTCGACCCATTTAGTGAAATAATCCACAACTACAATGATGTATCCATTCCCCCCAACTGAGTGAGGGTTACATGTCATAAAGTTAATGCCCCATTTTGTGAAGGGACCAAAGAAAACTACAGAGTGTAAAGGAGCAGGAGAAGATCTTATTTTTTTGTTATAAGTTTGGAAAGCATGACATTTCTGGACAGTCATAATGCAATCTTTAAAAAGTGAGGGCCAAAAATACCCTACTCGCAAGATATTTTGGCCAGTGGCATACCCAAACATATGACTACCACATGTTCCAGAGTGACGGTCATTCAAAGCTCTCTCAGGCTCATCATAGGTGAGACATCGTCGAAAAATAGAGTCAATACTGTGGCGATAAAGAGTGTCACCGAGAATTATGTATTGACAGGCTTGATACCATATACGACGATGGTCCGTACTAGAAAGGTCAGGCCGAAAAGTTTGAGTCTAGAGATAGATGATAATATCTCCATACCAAACATCATCAGAACTAATCAGATAAAGGGATTTTTCAGGTAAGGAATCTTCTGCCACATTTTTTGTCTCAGTGGAGGGAAGGTCAGATATCAGTTTGGCGAAAACCAAATATTTCTTAGACTTAGCACATTCAAACTCTAAGTCAAACTCCTAGAGAATTACTATCCATTTGGAGTACTTTCCCCCTAGCAATTAACATGTAAGGATATGCTACATAGGGTTGCAATCGGAAATAACAGTGGTTCTACGTAATAGGATATAGTGACAAAAACATTGGACAGCTTGAACAACTGTCAAGGCCAGTTTCTCTACATGTAGGTATTTGGATTCGGTGGTCGTGAGACTTTGAATCAAATAGTAAATTACATGTTCGTCATGCGAATCATATTCTTGGAATAAAACCATGGAAATGGTAGAGTCTGAAGCAGCGAGGTAGAGGAAATAGTTTCGACTATAATCCAGTGGGAAAAGCAGTGGTGTATGGGTTAGAGAAAGTTCCATAGCTTCTAAAGATTTGTTGGCAGTATCTTCCCATACAAACTCCTAAAATTTCTTTGACAATTGAGTAAATCCATGTGTTAACTCGACGTAATTTGGAATGAATCGATGCAAAAAATATGCCTTCCCTTGCAAACTTTGAAGCTGATGTAAGGTGGAAGGAGGAGGTATAGTAAGGATAGCCTCAACCTTCAAAGGTTCTACCCTAATTCCATGAAGTGACAATAAAATCTAGAAGTTAGTCGTACTCCACCCAAACACCACATTGGTGTGGGTTCAAACGTATACAATAGTAACGACAGCAAAGGAAAATGGATCGGAGATGGGCCGGGTGGTCTTGGCTACGCATGGAATGCATGGGTATATCATCGAGATACGATTGTACGATGTGATTGATATCGTGAAAAGCATAAGACATGGCATGCTGAAAAGTCACACTAGTATTCTTCAAACCGAAAGGCAATTTCCGGTAGGCAAAGGTACCCCAAGGACAAATGAAAGCAATCTTGTGTTGATCTGCAGGCAAAATATTAATGTGATTATAGCCAGAGAAACCATCCATTAAGGAGAATATTTCTCTCCCGACGCAATCGTCGATGATCTGGTTAACGAAGGGGGTTGGATTATTGTCCTTAAGAAAAGCCTTATTGATATCCCTATAATCTACACATACACAAATCGTTCCTTGCTTCTTATTTACAGGAACTAGATTGTATACCCAATCGGTTAAAGCCACAGGATAGATAAAGCCATCCTTGAGAAGTTTTTCAACTTCAATCTTGATTGCAACGGATTTACGAGGGTGGACCAGGCGAAGTCTCTGTCGAACGAGTTTAGCATCCGAATAGGTCTTAATTTCATGTACAACGATATCGAGATCAATACCCGACATCTCTTCATAGATCCAGGTGAAAACGCCACAAAATTCTTGAAAAATGGCTTTATAAGTGACAACCTCATCAACGGAACATGAGGCTTCGATGTGAACATTTTCGATGACTCTAGGTTTAATGGATATGTCAAGAGGAATTATGGGTGAAATGTTACTCAAGTTCCCTTCATATAGCACGTCGAGTGTTGACTCGAGAACATAGGAAATGACAATAATGGTCAACGAAGTAAAAATCCATTGGTAACTCTCTATGGTGTGTTTTTCTAGGAAGAGAATGGAATGATAATGTCCATCATCCCATGGGGTGTCTTCCATAGACATGACTAACATGATCATCTCATCGGTAGGAAAAATCACGTGAAATGGATCAGGAGATGAATCATAGAGAGAGGGAGTAGAAGGGGTTGTCAATTGAATGTCCTGATAAGCAGATTCAACTAGACTTAAGGGCATATGTTCACAATAGCGAAGATAATCACCAGGGTTAGGTACTATCCTCGGGTTGTGAGACGTGGGGGTTTCACAAACAGAGGTGGAAATCATGTTGATTGAGGTGATAAAAGGAGGTGGAATATTAGGTGGTGGGATTGAGAATGTACCCATCAAAGTTGAATCTTTTAGAATACCCACGCTGGCATTCTCGTACCCAGGAGGTGTCTTAGAGATAAAGGGTAGGTTGCTAGTATGAGAATGAGAATTAAAAAAGGCTAGTTGGTCAACAGTAATGACCTTTCCTTGGTGTGGGAAACATAACACACGAAAAAGGGTAGACACAACTGCACACATGGAATCAATCTAGCTACAACCAAGTAAGAGGTTATAATCAAGAGGCGCATCAAAGACCTCGACTTTAACATTGACCAATTTTCCTTCCAACGTAATAGACAACGAGGGAAGAACACCGTAGGGTTTAAAACCAAAACCATTGAAGGCCTTAAGTGTATTGTGTGATTCAGTGAGGGGAGGAGAGACAATGGATTTCCAATAGGTAACATACATAACACATGTCAAGGCACCCTCGTTAATAACAGTTCTACAGATATTCTTATTCTCTACGACAACTTGGATATGAAATGATAATTGAGGAAGTAACCTTGGAATGTGATCTTGTAGGTCAAACATTATCAAATTCATATCCATGGGATCAATTCCACCAATGGCCTTTAACAGTGCCTTCCGTTGAGCGAGACAACTTTGAAGGACTTCGAGAGTTGACGTCACAGAGGGTGTTTGCGCAAGGTCTTGTACAATTCTGTATTTTTGAGTAGAAACATAGTTACCAACTTAATGAGATCTGTGACCTCAAAACGAGAACTCTGGCCCAAAAAACCCATATTTTTGCATAAAAAACATCAAAATCAACCCCCAAATCAAAAAGTGGTGCTACTGGTAGCAACATTTTTTAAAACGGGGTCAAAATTATAACATTTTTCAAACATGGCCTTCAAAACTTAGACAGTAGCTGAGAAAAGCCTTAAAATCAACACCTAAAAAAAAAAGATGTTTTTGAATTTTTTTTTTCTTTTCAAAACATTAAATTTTGAGATCATTTGAAATTGTATTTTTATTACTTGGTACCATTAAAACCAAAACCTCAAAATCAACCATGAAATTGAAAAGTACTGCTATTGGTAGCACCCATTCTAAAATTGGGGTATTAAAATGACACATTTTTATAATGTGGTAAAAGAACTCATCATTACTATAAACAAAATCATAAAAACAACCCTTAAATGTTTACTTT
>JZKD02S0063193.1:92566-140037 GCA_000966675.3 Picea glauca
TAGAAAGAGCTCCCCATCGAGGTGACAGTGGGTGGGGAAGCTCCTGTTACGCCGGTTTCTACCTTTGACTCAAGCTATTTAACCTTTCCTACAAACCGTGCGATAACAAATACAATTCTAAACAATCATAAGCTATCAAATTTCCCAATTTGCTCTCTTTCTAAAAAATTCAAATGCAAAAATTCTCTTATGAGTGATTACTAAGAAGAATAGATGAATTTAAATCTTCCTTTCCAAAACCAAATCAGAGATATAACAAAGAAATGAAAAAGTAATCAAAGAAAATAGATACACTCAACAACATACCCAAATCAAACTTTCAATGAAGATAAAAATGAAGATGACAAGAACATGTTTTGCCAAACGTAAACAAAAATATCTTTCAAATCAATAAGAAATCTAGAAAATGTAAAACAATCCAAAACTTTAATTAAATCAAATATCTTTTTATCAATCAAGCACTCAGATCTAGATCCATAGATTATATCCTTGTTGACAAAAATAAAGAAGCAAAAACTTGTGAAATGACAAAGAAAGAATTTCAATCTTTGAAAACCAATCAACAACAAGTATTGAACTCAGAACACAATCAAATACTAGCACCAAAAGTTCATCCTAGGTGATCAAAGAAAAACTAGGTGATAGAAGACAAAAATGCCCAATCCAACAAATCCTACAAGAATCGTCACAACTCGGCAGTAAGGTACAGTGCAGTGAGAAGAGGTCACCATAGGCTAGCTATGAGACAGAATGTGATGATTCCACACTGAATTAAACAGGCAGGATGCAATGATCAAAGAAAGTTGCAAGATGTATATGAGATACAGTGCGACGATCTCTATAAATAAGGAAAATTTGGACAAAGGACAAAGAATCTAAATTAACTTTCAGAACTAGGGAGTCCAGATGGATCAACCACAGACTTAGAGACTGGATTAACACAAAATGAGGTAGGTTAAACAAAAATGGACAACAAAAAACCAAAAACAAGTTGTATCCTCAGTACGGTTGCCAATTTTGTTATTGGATTTATCGGTAATGCAGACATAAACTGATCTCCCTAGATCTAGAACAAAACACGACAGGACATGACGCTTTCCCTAATCTCTAATCATTGAATTTACTATTCGACAAGAGATGAGTGACATACCATTTAAATATCACTTCCTTATATCTTTGTTGTCCTCGTTCCACTCTGATGCTCTTGTGATATTGTATCTACGAGGGAACACAAGCCAACCAAAGTGAAAGAAACAATAGTATATTCAAAGATAACTTATGCATGCGATCAAGGAATCATGCAATAAAATGAGAATGATTTTATTGGAAAGAAACATGCCACTGTATTATAGTAAGTAAAAGTGGAAGATACAACCAAAGAACCTTGATATTTCAAGGTCCCCTTTTAGTGGCCCTTTGCTCCAACACACACACTTGCTACAAACTTGCATGAAGAAGATCCCCAATAACTTGATGAATTGAAATGAAGTCCTCAAGTATCAACTGAAGTATAATTCCTCACACAATTCTTAGCCTATTCAACCTTAATTAACCTTAATTCTTTTCTTAACCTTTTCCATGATAAATCCCTCCTTATATAGGGGAAAGAGAGATGGTTAAAGAGATTAGGAGGATCCCACCAAATCAGAGAAGCGAGTAGGATCCCAACCATATGGATTCCACTTCACATTCTAGAAGATCCCCTTCTAGAACGTTTGTGAACCTTGACCTTTTCTTATTCTTTTAGCATCGCCGCACCCTCGCTATAGGATAGCTTGCAACGATGTTGCAAACCAGTTTTAGGGAAGAGAGTGGCGATCAAGCATCGCCGCACCCTAGCTATAGGATAGCATGCAACGATATTCTTTAATAGGGTTTTGTAGAAGAGAAATCCAATGACTTTTCTCATGAAGAAAGGCTCTTTTGGGAACATGAACACATGTTGTAAAAGGATCATTGAGGTGACCAAAATAATGTGTAACAATTCTCCTTTATTATTAGGCCGACCCTATTGCATATACATTTACATATTACATGTCCATTTAACCCCATCTATGCCTTGCTTGGGGTCATATAATAATACCCTCCAAAAAGCTTTGTCCTCTAAGCTTTGTATTTAAAGGCTTTACATGTGAAGAAACCAAGTAATATGATTTTCTTGTGCTCCTACTTTCTTATTTCCATTGATGATGACCCATCCATCCAAAATCAATTATTTTTGGTCTTAATCCTTGATGGCTGGTTTTTGCATACTTTTCTTTCCTTTGATTCCATGTATTGTTGTTGTAACTTCTCCAATTAGTAGTAGTTGTTGGTCTTTGATAATAGTTTGTTCAAGAGTGGTTTTGTGATGCCCTATTCCATGAATACTGATGAGTATTTAATCTTCTTCCTTGATAATGATGATATTGATCTTCTTGTCTTCCTTGAAATATTTCCTGGTAATGAGGGTGTCGATATGGTTTCACATTTGATGGTTTTCCTTCTCTCTACACACCCATTTCATCAATCTTATTTCCAGAGATAGTGGAATCCTTTGTCTTCTTTGCTTGGTCTTTAATTACTCTAATATTGGAGATAATACCATTATATTTGGAATCTACATAATCTATATGGAGTTCAACTTCTTCAAGTATCTTCTGGTGACCTTCTTGAATATTGTCTTCTTTCTCCTTTTGAAGTTGCAATGTGATCCCATATATCAAATTCTTACGTCCTTCTTCAATTATTAATTGTATTTCTATTTTTACCTCATTAGTATTTCAACATTCCTCAATCTTCTTGCAAATTCCTTCTTCAAGTTATTTCATAGTATCCTATTCAATTTTTGTGGTAACATTTTCTTCCTTATTATTTGATTCAAAATCCTATAATTTCCTTTTCACCTTCTTAACATCAGTAAGAATTTATTGATTATACTTATGTAACCTTTTGATTTCTTCATATTTATTTTTCAATTCTTCCCTTAATGAATCCTTTTCAAATTTTCCTTCACTAATATTTTCCTTCTTTATGTTCTTAACCTCCTTAATGAGTGATTCATTAAGGGTTTGCATCTCGGAAAACTCATCATCTTTCTTAATAAAATATTTTCTTAGTTTTCATTATCCTTATGCAATTTGAAGACCTTTTCTTTTGATCCCTTTAATTCCAATTGAATTTTATGCATCTCCTGCATTTTTGTATCCTTGATCAATTTATTTGAGAAGAGTTTTTCAAATACTTCCCATGTCATGTTTCCTCTAGTATCATTATCAATACTCATTCACCATTCCTAATATTCACCATAAAAATAATTTCTTTCCCTTAAAGGAGTCAAACCATATTCATTTACCATCCTCAACCATTCCACAAGATTGATTTCATCTTTATCTTCATCTCCTATCAATCTAGGTATTGCCATTGATTCTTAAGTGAGTTCTAACCACAACCCTCAACTTCCAACCCAATTGTATTATAAATAAGGATCCAATATATTTATTATCCTTTTACAAATATAATATTCTTTTTTTCCCTTTCCAATGACCTTTGAATCACCTCAATCAGACATCCCAATAAAAAGTTATAGTAGTTTTAAGTTAACATACCTTTTAAAACCCTAATTTTGAGACTGTCTTTTTGGCCGACCTTCCTTCTAATGTATATTTGAAATTTCAGCACTTCTAAGTTTTAAATTTCTACTTGTAGTACTCCGATATGTATTCTTTGCAATTCCATATGTATGACCAAAATTTGTTGTGACAAGTGAAAGTTATGGTAACTTTTCCAAAACTGGATGATTTTTGTCCTTTTCTAGGGAGCTAACTTGTACAAAATGCCACACATCCAATTTTTCTGATATGATTATATATGAAATTCTTACCTATAATAATATGGTCTTCTCTCTTTCAAATGTATCTTCTTTCCTTTAATTTGGATCTTTACTAAAGAAGATATGACTGTTTTACCTAGAATACCTATTTGAGAATAGTTTAGGGTTAGTAAAACCCCCTAATTTCGACAATGTGTATTTTCACAATTGTAACATATCATAATGAAAAATGTCTACCACTAGTACTTTGATATGTTTCCTTAGAATTTGGAAAAGTTTCTTAGTCCGAAACTTCACCAAAATTGTTTTTTGTGAAATTCCCAAGATGACTTGTTTGAGACTAATTTTAGGGCTAGTCAAAGACCCTAACTTCCATAGACTATATATTAGAAAGTATAATGATACAAAATTTGAAAGTTTTCCCAAAATTACTTTTCTATGTTGTATTAGGATCTTGAAAATTGAACAATCTGAAACCTTTCCAAAAAAAGGTTATAGTGAAAATTTCAATATGACTCATCTGAGACTGATTTTAGGACTTGTCACAAATCTTAACTTCCATAGGGTATATCTAAGAACATTTAATGGACCAATACTTTAATATTTTAAAACATATAAATAGATATGTCTCCTCAATATCCTCAAAACTTTGGTGTCTAAAAAATCCCATTAAAAAAGTTATATAAAAAAATCCAAGATGTATTGATTGGAGGAAATAAACCCTAGGATTTTATGCTTTGATACCAAATGTTATGTACCAAATACTTAAGATATTATAAGAAACCATAATTACACAGCATGTACACCAATGCGAGCGTGGAGAACAACTTCAATAAAGATAAGAGAGATGAATTACTCTATAACTCCTTAAAGAATAAGAGAACCTCCTCCAAATACCCTAATACATTAAGACATCCAAATCACACGTCCTCAAATAATCATTACATGATTTCTATATATACCTATTCACACATTGCACATGTGGCCCCTTTATTATTAGGCTGACCATATTACATATACATATACATTTACACATTACATGTACAATATTTAACCCCATATATGCTCCCCTTGGGGTCATATTATAAAGTATTGAGGTAAAGGAGTTTTTACAACAAAATCAAGAAGTAGAAACAAAGTTGCAAGGGAGAGATCTTGTAGCAGTGAGTGGTGTTGTAACAAAAGGTGGTATTGCAGAAGAGAGTGGGATTACAGTGGTGGAGTTGCAAGGAGATCATGTTTTCTTTGGTGACTTTTTTGTAGGTGAAGTGGAATGCGCAAAAAAAGAAAACAAAGTGGAGTGGAGAAAATAAAATATGCAACAATTTCAATAAGATGAGTTGATGCAAAAGAGTGGAGATAAAGCAGAGCAACATTGAGTTGAAGATAATTACAATAGAGAATTTTTTGTTGAATGAAAGATAAATGAGGAGATGCTTAAGCAACAAACATTGATGGAGTTTGTTGAGACAATGGTTATGGTACATGTGTTGAAGGATGGGGAGGTAGTAATCACCATTGGTCTTGTAGTAAGTACCATTGAGAGGAAACAATTTGAGGTAGAGAACCCCATTCTATAAGATTTGTAGTAGTTGTTAGAGGGGGACAAGTTGCAACAAGTGGTAGAAGAGATGATCATGACGGTGATGAAGATAGTCTAGGTAAAGAAGATGGAAAGATGAAGTGTAGTGATATATTACTTATAGTGGTAGATTGTAGAGGAACAAATTAAAAAATGGAAGGAGAAGGATGTTGAATGGAGAGTGTTGAATGATGATTAGTTTAGAGATTGGAAGTCATGCTAAAGGAGAAAATAAATTAAAGATGAAGACATTAAATGATTGCTGATTTATCAACAATATTAGGATCAAGATGCTCATAATTTACAACTAGTGGATTATGATACAAGCTCATCATTGGCATTGTAGCTATCCTGTACATTTTCTTACATTTGCTTATTTTTGTCTCTATTTTGTGATTAACAACAAAAAAAATACAATTTTTTTAATTGTTCGTAGTCAATTTTCGTTAAGCATAGGAATATAAAGCATTGCATTTGGAATTTGAATAGTGAGGATAGTTGTAAGGCCAAAATATAAGGAGCACATGTATAAAGATGAAGTTTGTGAATAAGAAAATGGCCTTTGGATCTCCTTTGATTTGGTTTGTGTAGTGTGAATGACTATGGATTCCAAAGACCTATGCATGTGCTCTTTGAATTTAATAAGAGGCTTAAAAGCTTGACCAATCTATTTAATAAATAGTGCATATATTTAGTTGTGATTAATTATAACTAAATCTTTTATTATTGTAGTGTATTTATACTTGTTTTATGGAATTATAAGTTGTGGTGATTTTTTATTTAATATTGAAATTAAATTTGTTTACAACAATTGTAGAAAAAATTTGCTCATATTAGAAAAATTCATAACTTCACTACATCACATCACACTAATTCAAAAGGTTGGGGCAAGAGGGGATAATGTATGGTTCAAGTTTAAGTTAGGCTCATCTCACTCATTTATGCTTGTTCCATGCAGTGTGTAAATATGGTCGTGCACATTAAAAAAACTTCACTCTAGATCTTTATAAGAATAGAAGTGCAATAATAATTTGGTCTTTTCACATATTATCCACATTACTTACATCACTCTACTTGGGTGTCAACTATCATATCATAGGTTATCCACATCGTTTGCATCACTCTAGTTAGAGGAAAGTCTTGGATCTATAGATCTTTATAAAAATAGAAGTGCAATAAGAATGTGGTCTTTTCACATATTATCCACATTACTTACATCTCTCTACTTGGGTGTCAACTATCATATCATAGGTTATCCACATCGTTTGCATCACTCTAGTTAGAGGAAAGTCTTGGATGTTGTTTGCTATAACATTGTGAGAGACTATTCAATGTATTGATTTAAAAGAGATTAGTATCTAAATTTTCATTAAAAATAAATAAAATATTATGCTTTGTTTCAATATAAATAACTAATCTAATTATAACCTAAGTGTTATGCATCAACTAATACATACTTTGTTTAATTAAATTGATTTTGAAGAAAACATTTCAGTGGCTACTCATTTAGGTTAATTTCGAAGAAGTCAATGATACGAGAACTTATTGTGGTTGCTCATTCATGGTGATGTAATAAGAGGAGACCTTATTAGTCCCTGCCGAGGGACTATAGTGATGAGTTCGACATTGAATGAGAATTAATTTGGGTTGAGTGTTAAATATTTTGTTTTGTCATAAGGTTTTTTACAATGGTGTGTACTTTTTTTAATTAAATAATAAAATTAAATGAATTTCTTTTTATTATCATTGGTTGTATATTTTGAATATTTGAAGGGTTATTTTCACACTGACGACAAATGATGACAGAGTGCTGATTTTCATTAGTATTGCACAAGAGCAAGAATTAGTTTATATTTAATAGAAACGATTATTTGTTATATAAGATAGCCATGCATATTCTTTGTTTCAGTGTGTAAAATGGATTAGGAGGAAAGTTGAATTGTGATATCTCGCATTATTTTAAAAATTGGGATATGTGTTAATTAATTTTTTAAATAATTTAATGTATTTTTAAATATTATAAATAATTATTAGTGTAATTGATAGTTATAGTTGTTGGGTATATGGAAAGATTGTAGAGGCTTTTATAATAGGTTATGGACTATTATCTTTATTGTCTTTAAAACATATGTCCTTATGTTTTATCATCATTTCAACTTATAAATTTATAGTTCATAAGTTTTATTGATATCATAATTAATAGAATTATTTTTATGTTACGGTGAAATGCAATGGCTTTGCTTATCAATAATTGTTACACTAGTATAATTTTTTTTACTCTAGATCTATCAAGTTTATAGAGGAATCAAATCTTTTGAGGTGCAAACTTTTTTTACAGTGCAAAATTTGATAGATCCAAATTTATGATGAATGTAGGTCAGTTTCAGTCATGACTGATTATGTCAAAACTTTAGATGATCATCATCATGTACATGTATATGTTTTAAATGAATTTGATCTTTTGAAATTTACTAAGTATTGTGAGAAAGAAAATATAGAAAACATTACTAAAATCAATGCACCATATGAATGAGTTTAAAAACACAATGCTTAAATTAATGCATCGTAAAAAGGAGAATATATAAAACATTGTTGAAATCAATACATCATTGAACATAGTTTAATAATTTGATACTCAAATTAATGCATTGTAAAAAGGAGAATATACAAACTATACTTGAAATCAATTGTAAGAAGTGATTTAAAAATTTAATTCTTAATTTAATGTATTATAAGAAGGAGAATATACAAAACATTAATGAAAACATTAATAAAATCGATGCATCATAAGAAAGAGTTTAAAAACATGATACATAAATTAATACATCACAAAAGGGATAATATACAAAACATTATTAAAATAATTGCATTGCAAGAAGTACTTAAGAACTTAGTACTTATATTAATGCATTGCAAGAAACAAAATATAAAAAACATTTGTTGAAACCCTGGTAATGAAGAGAACATTGGATTCAATGCCATATAAGAAGGACTCTTCACACTCTATGGATTCAATGCCATATAAGAAGGACTCTTCACACTCTAAAGTATATGTGAATGGACGAATCTTAAATGGGAATGTATTTATTAAAAATTCACATTCTTCTTATAATAAATAGATATACTTGAAATTGTCAAAAAAACAAATTCACATTCTTCTTGAAATTGTCAAAAAACAAATTCACATTCTTCTTTTAATATGCAGATAGATATGATGAATTTCATTTATTATTAATAAATACATTGAAACTTTCCCAACCTATTGGGTTCGGTTCAAATTACATTCTAAGAAATGCTTAACACGTTGGGAGTAAAAATATACTTGGCTAAATCAAATTATGTTTCTTTTGTTATTAATCTAAAATGGCTCACCTATACTAAGTTCATGAGATTACCAAAATACACCAAATATATGTTTTCCACTTCCTCCACCATATTTCACCTCCATTATACCTCAGGAAGCATCCCTCAAAATATCATGATAAAAATTACCCAATGCACTTTTTACCCCTAAAATCCATGTTACCCTTGTAGAAAACACCCCCAAAAGCTATAAGGGTCGATAAAATCTTTGTTTTTGGCTGTTTCTTCCTGAAATTTTCTAGAAAGGTAAAATAACTAAAAGTGCACATAAATAAACTCTAAAACCAATTGTTGAACTGAATATGATCAATAAATAATTATTGTGACAATGTCAAGGGGGTTTAATCATTATTTTTCCAATCTAGGAGGTCTCTTCATTTCCATATCCATCATCCACAAGTAAGTCCATGTTGTTGAATTTTCTTTATACCTCAAGAGACCCTTTCCCTCTTGCTACCATTTTCAATATCAACCAAGCTAATTACAACCAAAAATGATAGAAGAGTCACCACACATATGGGAAGCAAAAGGACCCTCCAAAGGAGGAGGTCTTGGAGCCATTTTCTTTAGAGATCTTCTTCACAATTGATATTGTACTTAGCCTCCCATAGGTAATTAAACAATTTTTTATTCATCATAAGCTTTCTATTTAGGTTGTTATTTATTTTGTGCATTTGTTTATTTCCATTCATGAATGATGGAATCTTTAAGCTAAAATATATGAGTAGAGTTAGGGTTTCTAGTTCTCTTTTAATTATTTTGTTTATATCTAGGTCAAAACCTCTAGATCTAGGAATTTGTTAACCCTTGCTACAAATTTCTAACAATAGACTAGAAAATCGATAGAGGAAAGAGCCTATTTCTTTTCCCTAGTTGTGGGTGTGTGATAATTCCCCCTTACTCTCTTTTATTTTTTGGGCCTATTTTGTTTGTTGTTACTTTCTGGGTTGTGTATGTAGGAAATAATGGACTCAAAAACTTCAGATATTCCTTGACGACCAACTCTTAGCTGTCAGGAGACCTAAAAGTGTGAATGCACTTTTTGGGGTTAGTATCTATGTTAACCAATGCAATTTATGGGCTAGTATCTGTAAGGGCCAACACAATTTCTAGGCTAATATCTACAAGGGCCAACACACTTTCTAGGTTAGTTTCTATAAGGTGTTCAAAACTCTATTTTTTCAGTTTTTAGGGTTTTGTTCTGGCTTTTTGAGTGTTTTTTAGGGCTTGATTCACTCTTTAGAATAATCGTATTGTAGATGAAGTGTTTTCTTTAATAATATCTGTTATGGATAAAATATCATGGGTGGATAGTAAGATCTCCCCAGGATCTACCTACTAATCCTAGATGGACAATGGGATAAAATTCTATGACTTTCCTTTAGACTTGAGCAATTTGATTCACAAATAAACTAAGAAATGGTGGAATGCCATAACTTTTATTGAAGGTTGTCCTTCATATGTCTTGGCTACTACAGTCCTGAAGTTCCAGCTCCAACCTCCATAACCTACTCCCTGCACATAAGAGACAAGCAACGCCTTCCTACTTCTCTTCTTAGCATTAGTATCCTAGATCTATATTAGATCTAACTTGATCTATGATAAAATAAATTAGATTTGAACATTAATGCATGAAACACAAACACTCATAGGGGAAAATCAATGATCTATTAATTTGAATAACATAAGTACATCAATATATTTACTTCTTAGTGTAGATGCACTCCTCTTTGCCCCTTGCTCCTTGCTCCTCCTCGGCTCTTCAACCAAGCTACACAACCTAAATGCAACTGATGTATATGGATAACCACCTCTCAATTTTGGCAGCATAGATTTGTAAATGATTCTTCCTCCTCATGCTCAATATTTATCTTTTTATATCGATTCTTGGAAGAGGCTTGGGAGAGATTCTAGATTTTCTAGAGACCAATGGAGACTCGAATGATGTGAGTTACAAGGATAATTCCACAAAGAACCAACTTTTCCCTCACTTGCCTCTTCAAAACTCCTCGAATATAGAAGCTTACATAGGGTGTCTATTTTTGTGAACCGATGATAAGAATCATGTCACTAGTTGTCCTATAGATGACCACTGACACCCCTAAAAAATTGTCTGAATATTGAGCTAGAGTTGTGTCTTAGCTTTCATCTTCTATTATGTTCCTCTCTGACCCTATAGGGTATAAATTAATTCCATAACATATGTCCCCTAATGTGTGAGGTCAGGAAAGGAATGGATGGCCGAAACACAAAACATTTAAACGATATCTATTTGAGGCAGTGTGAGGAGAGAGAATAGAGGTTTGAAGGTCAAAGCATACCTGCAGTAAAAAACCAAGGATAAAGGCATATATGGACCATCCCCAAGGTATACATACCTAAAATATGAAGAACATCAAAGCATGGCTGCCAAAACAATACACTGCGGATCCATGAATAAATGCAAGACCATGGCCACAAAAGAATATAGGTGGATGTCATCAATAAGATCATAGCCATGAGAAAATACAATGTGGATCTATGTCACAACAAATACATCAGGATGAAAATAAGGATTGAGGAGAGTGCCCTTGAAGTCTTCAAAGTACTCATATATAAGTGATATACTCCATCACAACTTGGGAGGGGATGTTGTCAAAGAAGGATGTGGCCCCAAACCCAAACTCTTCATCCTAAACCCTGATGGTATGATTCTACAACATGCAAATAGATGAGTTGATGTAGAGAATGGTAGAAACTCTGATTACCAATCATTGATGTATAATGTTAACAAACATGAGGGGAACCACCAATGAGGAATATTCATGCCAAGGTAACTAGTACAATCTAGCGAGTGTGAATAAAGGATATGATGTCAAACACTCATAGAATCATTCAATCAGGAGTCAATGTTGTAAAACCACTGTCGATTGAAAGGAGGCATTCCACTAAGGACTGTAAGCTCCAAGGTACTTGCTGGTTTCTAGAACCTCTCCTATATAATGTGTTGAAGTTGATAGGAAGAGATCCACTGAAGGAGTGCCTTAATGTATCCCCCATAAGTCAACACAAAACATACACCGAGAGATGATGTGAAGAGATAGAATCACCAAGTAAAAATGACACAAGAATGACCGACTTGGAAATTCAAAAAAACAACAGATGGATGACTTAGTTTTAAACTTCCCTCGAACATATAGCATGACACAATGGTGAGTTGGTAGCAAAACACAAGAGATGGAAGAATATAGTGCAACAATGCAGGAGGAATTGAAGCACTCTCCATGATGAATGAAAGAGTTAGCAACCGTAGGAGTATATATGACTCATATTATTGGGATGACTCTTAGGCAAGATAAAACCAAACTTTAAGATGATGACTCAAACAAGTGCCATATTCAAGGGAGACTTGACTGATACTACCCTTTTGAGATAGATCAATGGTAAAAAAAACCCTACTCTTTTATTTATTTATATTTTTGGTTTTTGTTGCCTCCTTCATGGTTTAATGAGCGCAAAAGAGATATAAAATCATTCTTGGAAGTGGTGTCTTTTTTGTGTCTTTTTACAAGTCCAAAGAAGAGGTAAAAGTGTACTCGAAAGTGTCTTTTTCATGTCCTTTTAAGAGTCTCAAAATGAGATAAAAGTGTACTTGTCTAGAGAGAACGAGTGGCCTAAAATCATGCTTCTATGTTCGAAGCGCATGGAATTGACCTAAGAAAATTGAATGCAAATGGTACTGGTAAGTGAGATCCACTCTTAACATCTATTATGTCCATGGGATGGTGGATGCAAAATGAAGGCCAAATAATGCAAGAGGCAATGGTCAAAGGATACTACAATAATGTTGGCATCATTTCATGCTTGCACACGTCCCTCCTAATGCTAGGGAGTTTAGACCCATGGTTCATCCAGATCTGACAAACAAAAACCACAAGCATCGACATATCAATATTTGGCTAAGGATGAAGAAGGACTCACTCTTGACACATTGAGGATCATCGAGACCATTATGTATTTTGATAGGGATGAAGGGATAACTATATAAGGATCCAATAAGTATGGAATTCATGCATTCCATTACCATCAACTTACTATATCAATATGTAAAACAATATACACACAGATTGATCTGGATTTATGAGCGGAATTAACTGACTAACAAAATGAATACAATAACACAGAGATACAGAGAACAACAACTTCTATTGAATAAATGAAATAGGTTGAAACTATAAAATTGCAGAACTAAAAATAACTTGCTTGAATGGTGGTAGCTATCTTTGAGAAGAGATGTGGCTGATATGTGCATATGTCTGAGAAGAAATGATTACAATGATGCTCCAGAGGCCTTTTTAACATTACTCATGAATGCCAAAACCCTAGACATCCAAAAAGCTAACCCTAGGACGTGAAACACCAAAAGTTGTGTGGGCCACACTAGGTAAGTTGGTTCCTCAACTTCCCGGGGTCGTAACGTTTGCATACAATATCCGTTTTAGGCACGTGATATCCCGTTGGAAAGGTATTTTCGAGAAATACATATTATGCCGTAAAAATCTAACTTCATCTACAATTTAACTGTGGCAAGCCAAAAAAACACTGTTTAGAGCTCTAAAACATCCCTGGAAGTACAAAAAGATGTGTTGACATGAAAACTTTCAAAATAATCCAGTTGGAATAGGTGAGTGGCCACCAATATCCACCTCGAAGATGTGTAGGGATTCAAATATCCCCAAAAGTGTAGAACCCATAATTACAAAGAAGTACAGAAGAACGTGTTGAACTAAAAACTACCAATATGAGCTAGTTGGAATAGGTGGGGTGGTGACCAATATCCACCTGTATCAGTCCTCCCCCCTTAGGAAGAAATGGTCTCCATTGCATTGAGTTCCCCCATTAGGTGAGGAAACTTATGATGAATTTGGCCCCAGGTGAGCCACTTGGGTTGGTGTAGGAGTTTCCTTACCTTGACAACCTGATAAATTTGGATCCTCTGCTTTCCAATTCCCTTGACTTGTGTGTCCACTATATGATCAGTCGATGCCTGTTCCATGCAGTTGGGGTTGAGATCTGTTGGTTTCAGTTGTTTTGTGATCTCTGAGGTGTCCAATAGTGGTGGAAAATATGGTCCAAGGAGGTCCACATTGAACACTAGGTGCAAGCGAAGGAAGGGTGGAGTGTTGATCTCAAAAGCATTGCTACCCACAACCTTGGTGATAGTGTAAGGCCCATAGTGCATTCGTTGGAGCTTCCGGTGGGGCCCTATAAGGCGCTCTTTCTGCAATTGTAACCAAACCTTGTTTCCCACCTGAAACTGGTGTGGTACCTCATGTTGATCATGACATTGCTTGTACTTAGCATTGGTTTTCTGTAAAATCTCATGGACCTGTTGGTGGATGTGCTGAATCCATTCAATGAATATGGTGGCTTTGTCGACCTCAGACTCAACATGAGAAGATTCTTCCTGTGTGGTTGCAAGAGTTAGTGCAACATCAAGGGGACCCAAGGGTTGGAATCATAGCCCCAGTTGAAATGGGATATGGCCAGTGGAGCTATGGAGAGCCCTATTGTAGTTGTGATGAACATAGGAAAGAATCTCATCCCAGGTACATGAATTCTTAGAGTTGTACATGCGTAAGATGTGAAAAATCATCTGATTGACGACCTTTGTTTGGCCATCAGTTTGTGGGTGGAAAGAAGTGGATTTAGTGAGCTTGGTGTCGAACAATGACCAGAGACTTGACCAAAATGTGCTGAGGAACCTGTTGTCCTGATTGGAGATGATGGTCTATGGTATCCCAAAATGGACCCACATGTGTTCGAAGAGGAGCTTGGTAGTATCTGCCATTGTTATTTTCTTCTTGCAGGATGTGAGGATGGCCATATTCGAGAATTGATCAACTACCACAAATACACAATCATTTCCTTTCTTGGTGGATGAAATGTCATACATGTAATCCATCGATATGGATTCCCAAGGTATCTCAGGAGTAGGAAGAGGGGTGTATAATCCTTGATTTTTGATGGATGTCTTGGAAATGGCACAAGAAGTGCAAGATCTGATATACTTGATGACGTCTTGTCGATGTTTTGGCCAATAAAAATGTTTTTGTAGAATGACCATAGTTTTCTCTACGCCAAAATGTCCTGCCATCCGACTATAGTGAGACTCCCAAATTATCTTTGCACACTCTCTTGCAGGAACAGAGAGATGGATCATATGGCATAACAATCCATCCTGGATGTGAAAATAAATGACATTCACGCATGTACCAAAGAGCTTATAGGTGGTAGCAAAGTCTGTATCTTGTTGATAAATTTGGGGCCACTTAGATGCCTCATGTCCACAGGAATGGAGCATGGTGGCGAGTGCAACCATGCGAGGTCGAATGATGAAGTCATCAACATGATTTGTGATCCATGTATTATACTTGATGTTGAGATGGAACTGTTGTAGGTAGGTGGACCACTTCCGATGGCGTTCGTTATGCAACTTCCCCTGTGTATATATGAACTGCAGAGGCTTGTGATTAGTGTAGATGATTGTCTCCTTTCCTAGAATGTAATGTTTCCATTGACGACAGACTTGTACAATGGAATACATTTCCTTGTCATAGGTGGGGTATTTCTAGACAATATCTGAGAGTGTCTCACCATGGTATGCTACCAGATGACTGTGTTGAGTGAGAACTGCACCTATAAAATAGTCAGATGAATCAGTCTCAATATCGAATGGTTGTTGTAGATTGGGTAAGGACAATACTAGAGTTAATCACAAGCGATGCTTCAAATCATAAAATGCCTGTTGTCATTCCTTCCCCTATGCAAAAAATTCCCTGCCATATCCCTTGGTCACTTGTTTGAGGGCCCATGCAATATGGGATAATCCCCACACTAACCGTCGATAGAAATTGGTCAATCCCAAGAAGATTTGAAGCTCAGTCAATGTGGTCAGGGATGGCTAGTCATGGATGACTTGGATCTTATCTAGATAAAAATGTACCCCATTTTCATAAAAAAATGTATCCCAAGTATTGGACCATGTTCATTCCAAAGGAGCATTTTTCCAAGTTGGAATATAGCTTGTGTTGCCACAGAGTGCTCAAAACCTACCGAATATGATGTATGTGCTCCTCCCAAGTTTTGCTGAAGATGAGGATGTCATCCAAATATACCACCACAAAAGAGTTGGTGAAGGGTCTCAATACATCATCCATCAACCTCATGAAAGTGATTGGTGCATTTGTTAAGCCAAAGGGCATGAGAAAACATTTGAAGATACCTTATTTAGATTTAAAAGTTGTCTTCCATACATCAGTTGGTTTGATGGGAACCTGGTGGTAGCCATACTTTTGGTCAATCTTGCTAGATAATGTTTCCATCTTGAGTTGGTCAAGAAGGTCATCGATTATGGGAATTGGGTACCCATTCCTGACTGTGATTTTGTTTAATTCTATGTAATCAATGCAGAGCCGCCAAGTCCCATATTTCTTTTGCACCAGTATAATCATCCTTCCTGATGCAGCAGCATCCTTCCACATCAGTAGATGCACCAACAAGCCAACACATAGGTGTGCGTTGGAGAAAGGGAGAGGCACAGACCCTCCCATTTTTAAATTTGAAATTTGATCCTATAGGGATTAATTCTGTAAGGTTGAGTGAAAACCAAGCCATGCCTTTGTACAAGAAGAATATGAGGTTGCCTTTAATGGATGACACGTTGATGGCCATTTATGAAAATTCAATGTAATAGATGAGGTTAGGTGAAGGAGAGGATAGGCCCACATAGCCCCTCTTTTGTAAGGAGATCTTTGTATCAAATTTGAAAGGGGAGTTTTAGAGTTAGGAAGGGGATGTTCTGAGAGAAGATCCTGATAAGCTCGAAAGATCAGAAATAGGAGGTAGAATAGTTCTTTGAGAGAGCTTAAGAGAGATGAGACTCTGTTGTAGTCCAACCTGCACATATTGTAATCATATTTTCATATTAATGAAAAAGACAATAGTTTTTCCTGTATATGATTGTTTATGTGTTTCATGAATGTATGTTGTAGGGGTATGATAGGTTTGATATGTAGTAGGAAGATAGATTTCCCAATATTTTTTGAGTTTGAAATATTATTTCGGGTTCTTTAGGCTTTTCAAGGAGTGCACAACAGAACAATGGAGTTTTTGTAGCCAGTGCAAGGAGTGCACATTTGAACTCTGTGGAGTCATAAAATAATGTGCCAAGAGGGCATGCCAAAATGATAACAACTCAAGGGAAACCTCAAGGTTGTTGAATACCTTGGAGGGTAAACTATGTAGAGGAAGCACAAAGAGATAGAGTTACTGAGGAGTAGAGCTCTACCAGGTGGGCATCAAGCAGGTGTAAGTGTGCACAAGGAGAAATATTTGTCGAGTTCAAGGAGAAAAGTGTCAGAGGAATATACTCACAGAGTTGTTGAACACTCTATAGAAAATGCTCAGCAAGGTATGCTTTGAGCGGGAGGTTGCCACGAGGGCACAAAAAACATTTGAAGGGAGCAGAAGGGATGAGACCCTTAGGAGACTAATTAAATCAAGAATATCAGAAGAGATAGCATGAGGAGTGTGCACGAGACAAAATTATTCCAAGTCCCAAAGTTCAGAAGGATAAGCACGAGTCGATACCCAAGTATTCAAGCTCAAATCAGAGGGTTCAGAGGCCAAAACATTTGAAAACTCACAAATATTCCCAATCTTAGGGGAATGAAGAAGCTCAGGAGGAGGAGTGACAATAATTATCAGATCAGTTGCAAGAAGAGACCTAGACCATTCGATCTACATCCAGACATCAGAAGGAGAGTGCAGAGGAGAAGAACAGATTCCAACCATTGGATCTGAGCGCAAAGGATTGAGAGTCATTTGATCAAAGGTAAGGTGCACGCTCTTTAAGTCCTTTGAAAGTGCACAGGAGAATAGGATAGCCAAAGTCCCGAAGTCCTAAAGAAGACAAGGAACGTCCATCGTCCAGGGGTCAGGTGGTGGAGGATCTGAGACTCTGGAGCGGAAGTACTTCGAGAGTTCTCGAACAAGAAGAAAGAGAAATAGCCAAATAGCCGAAGGCTGAAGTAGATCCAGATCATTGATTGTGAGGAGACATGCGTCAGAAGATCTGCATCTATGGGTGAAAGCACTCTGGGGGAATGAGTGTGTAGGATTTTGGAACTCCCGAACCCCGAAGAGATGAAGTGAATTTGGACCGTAAGATCCAGAGGGACACATGGAAAAAATTCATTGTTTTCAGGTGAAAGCACTCTAGGACGAATGAGTGCGCAGGAATTGAAACTCTTGAAGCCCAAAGAGCTGAAGCTGATAGAAGCCTTCAGATCAAGGGGGAGACACGCGTTAAGAGATCATGTATTTTGGGTAGAATAACTTCGAGAGGAAGCAAGTGTCCAGAGTTTGAAACTCCCAAAGCCCGAAGAGTGGAAGGAAATTGAGATTGTTGATCGACGGGAGGTATGTATCAATAGATTATGGACTTTGGGTAAAAGCACTCTGGGAAAAAGAAAGCATAGAGGAGTTGAAAATCTTGAAGGCCAAAGTCCCGAAGTGGATGAATGTTGTTGATTTGAGGTGGAAGCATGGCATCAGATCCATAACTCCAGGTACAAAATACTCAGTAGGAAAGAAGAGGGTGGAAGCACTGAAGCCCTGAGGAAAATATCAACCATTGATTGAGAAGGGGGCCGAAGACCATTGATCTAGTCTTGGTTGGAAGGTTGAAGTCCTGAAGTGGATCAGAGCCATTGATTTGAGGAGGAGGCATGGCAGGAGATCTACCATTTCGGAAAAAAATCACTATGGGAGAAAAAGGAGGTGTTGAACAAGAATTCTCGAAGGTCGGAGAGCCAGAGTTCATTTGAGTCATCCATTTTCTAAGGAAAGGTGTTATCAGATCTTCCACTTTAGAGAAATCGAGAGTTGAGAATTGAAACTCCTAAATCTCGAAGGGTGAAATCAATTGCAGTCGTCAATTTGGAAGGAGGGCACACATCGATAGATGGTGGAGATCTGGGAGTGCGTGCAGAAGGAGGAAAGGGGTCAATGACTGGTAGTTGACCAAGGAAGAAAGAGGAAAAATCTTAGTTGTTGATCAAGGGGCAATGCCAATATTGCGAGATCGACGGTCATGCTTAATTTTGGGGGCAGAAAGTGCTCAGACTTTAAAAATCGAAGAGAGGACCGCAATTGAAACCATGGTATTTCCAAAGGGATGCGTGGAAGTTGGTGGTGTATTGCGGGGAGAAAATAAGTGTGGTCTCAAACTACTTCTATCCACCCTGCAATCACATGTTTATGAGAGGTTATGGCCCGAGGTCACATCTAGGAAGGGGCCTAACAGAAGGACTTATCACCCATGAATTAAAAAGTGCCAAGAGCATTAGAGAAAGGGCCTGCGGGTTCCACAAGACCTACACCTTAGGAGAAAAGGGGGCCTGTTTAAGTTGATTTGAGTTCAATAAGGAGCCCAAATATTCGATCTAAATCTAGAGATTGAAAGATCCTAGACCGGGAGGTCACGCAGCCCCGAGGGGAGAAGGGGGAGTCTGCATCGCTGCGAAAAATTCATGAGCTCCTGCTCATGAGATTCTCTTCTCCCATGTTGAAATCCCCCTGGATCCCAAGCTCTCCTTTGGAGCTATTCTCTTGCTCATCTATTATGTTGCTGCTACTATTTCTACTGCAACTTCTTCCTTTCTTCTCTTGCAGTCATCCTTCTACTCAACTTCTCCTTACTGACTGCTTCTGCTGCTGACCTCACCATCAACTCTCTTATCTCCTCTATGACCTTGTCCAGCTGCTCCAATGGATGGTTCTCCTTATACAATATTCTATGCTACACTTTCTCGTTATCAATGGGTATATCGTCTTGACCCCCCTTTCTTTTTTCTTTTTATGTGGCCTTGAATTTCAACTTCTCTAAATATTCAGCTTCTACAGCCTCATCATTGAGCTGCTTCTCAACTTCCTCCTCTGACTGATTTCTTTCTGTCAGTCTCTTTGCTGGTATATCTTCAACTTCCTCCATCTTCTTCTTGGGCTGGTATGCTCCTCCATCTGTCTCCAACCTGATCTGTTGGATGTGATATCTTTGAAGTATCACCCTTCTCTCTAGGGCTTCCAATTCTTCTTACATCTCAGCAAAATCCATGCTATATGATTCCCCTTCCGTTGCAGACTCCAGTGCTACAGTCAATTCCTGTTCAGCTTCGTGGCTGAAAGTTTTGAGCAATTCTACTGACTTCTCTTCTCCTTCTGTTGGGGAAAACATCAATGTGTTCTCCTTCTCTTCCTCCTCTTTGACACTCTCTGTTTGTTTTCCTTCTATTGCTGCACTTGCAACACATGTGCTAGCCTCTGCTTGGATGCTTGGTAGGAATAATTTGATTCCTCCAATGATCATAATGCACCTATGATCTTCCTCTTTGATGGTGGAAGTATTTAACTTCTCATCATCTTCATTCACATGGCCAACAAACCCACATGAATCTTCATCTATCAACACTCCTTGCTGATTTGTACTCACTTCTGAGCTCCTGAGACTTTCAGACAGTCTCATTCTAAATCCCTTTCCCACCTGGCAATCTAGGATTCCCCTTTTGCTCTCCTAGGATTTTATGATATCTTCAATTGATATCATCTCATTTCCCACTCAGAAATATGAATTTTTATCACTGCCCTTCTGGAAGTCTATGAGATCCTCCATTGATCTCAATTTAAAAATTCATCTCCGCCGTCCTGGCAGTTTATGAGACCTTCACCTAATATCCCTTCCCCATCACTGAGGGTTCTTCCAACTTTTGGTTCACATATGTAAACCACTTCCTCCTCTGTGTCACTGAGGTTTTCTGGCTAACAACTTGTGCCACCTCCTTACTACTTGTTGTTGCTTTCTAGCTAACAACTTTTGTACAGGCCATTTTTCCTTTCCGTTCAGAGGCCATTTGTACCTCCAATGTACCTTTACCTCCTATTGTATCTTCAATGCTAGCCTCTCCATATTTTCTCTTATCTCATTGAGCTCTTTGTCTATCTCAGTTTTTTTTCATTGGAAGTCCTTGTCTTGACCACACCGATGGCTTTCAGTAGCCATTTTCACCCTCTTCTTGCCTTCCTAGAAAGTCTGTGCATTACTTTGTCACCCACAACATCTCTATCTTCTCCTATAGCTCACTTGACTATTCAATTTGCTGCTGCACATGTGAAACCATCATTCATAGATCATAAATACTTTGTCTTCTCCTTCACCTGTTGTCTACAGGAGAAATTAACCCTCTGATACTACTTGATGTAGTCATACTATCTCCTTCATCTCCTTCACCTGAAATCTACAGACAAAATAAAGATCTGATACCACCTGATGCAGACCCCCCCCCTTCTCCCCTCAGGGCTACGTGACCTCCGGGTCTAGGATATTTCAATCTGCACAGTCAGATCGACTCTTCAGGCTCTTGCCTGAACCCAAATCAACTTGCACAAGCCCCCTTTTCTTCTAAGGCACAGGTCTTTTGGAACCCGTGGGCCCTTTCTCTAATGCTCTTGGAAATTTTTTAATTCGTGGACACTAGATCCTTCTGTTAGGCCCCTTCCTCGATGTGACCTCGGTCCATGACCTCTCGTAAACACGAGATTATGGGGCAGCCAAAAGTAGCAGCCAAAATTAGTTTGAGACCACACCTCTTTTCTCCCTGCAATCCATGACTAGCTACCATATGTCCCTTTGGAAATACCGTGGTTTCAATTGCGGCCCGCTCTCATATTTTTAAAGTCCAAGCACTTTCTGCGCCAACAATTAAGCGTGACCGTCGATCTCGCAATCTCTATGTTTCCCCTTTATTGACGAATGAGATCTTCCCTCTTTATGGCTTGGGAAACTACTAGTCAATGGCCCCTTTCCTCCTTCTGCATGCACTCCCAGATCCCCATGATCTATCGATGCATTCCCTCCTTCCAAATAGATGATTGTGATTGATTTCACCCTTCAGGATTTGGGAGTTTCATTTCTCAAATATCACTTTCTATGAAGTGGCTATATTCCGAAGTGAAATATCTACTGACACCTATACTTAGAAAACAAACGACTCAGATGAACTTTGTCTCTCTGGCCTTTGGGAATTCTTGTTCCACACCTCCTTTTTCTCCCAGAGTGACTTTTCTCCAAAATGGTAGATCTTCTGCCACACGTCCTCCTCAAATCAATGACTCTAATCCATTTAGGGACTTCGACCTTCCAACCAAATACCAGACCAATAGTATTTGATCCCCTTCTCAATCAACGATTGAGATTTTCTTTTTCTCTTCGGTGCTTCCACCCTCTGCTTTCCTCCTGAGTATTCCATACTCTGAGTTCTGGATCTGACGCCACACATCCACCTCAAATCAACAAATTTCGTCCACTTCGGGAATTCAAACTTCAGGAGTTTCAACTCCTCTACGCTCGCTTTTTCCCAGAGCACTTTCACCTGAATTCCATGATCTGTTGACATGTACCTCCCACCGATCAAGGGTCTATATTTCCTTCTGCTCTTTAGGATTCAGGAGTTTCAAACTCTCCACACTTGCTTCCTCCCAAAGTTCTTCTACCCAAAATACATGATCTCTTAAAGCATGTCTACCCCTTGATTTGACGACTACTATCTGCTTCGGCTCTTTGGGCTTTGGGAGTTTCAACTCCTACACACTCGTTCCCCTTGGAGTGATTTCACCCTAAAAAATTAAATTTTTTCCATGCGTCCCTCTGGATCTGACGGTCCAGATTCACTTCAACTCTTCGGGGTTCAGTAGTTCCAAAATCCTACACAGTCATTCCTCTTAGAGTGCTTTCACCTGAAGAATCAGATCTGTTGATGTGTGTCTCCTCATGATCAATGGCCTGGATCTACTTTGGCCTTCGACTGTTCGATGATTTATCTTTCTTCTTTCCCAAGAATTCCTGAAGTACTTCCACTCCAAATTCTCAGATCCTCTGTCACCTATCCCCCTGGATGATGGACAGTCCCTGTATGCTTTGGTACTTTGAGACTTCTCCTATCTCGTTCTCCTATGCACTTTCAAAGGACTTAATGATTGTGCACCTTACCTTTGATCAGATGACTATCGATCCTTTGTGCTCAGATCCAACGGCTAGAATCTTCTCTTCTCCTCTGCTCTCTCCTTCTAATGTTTGGGCATAGATTGAATGGTCCAAGTCTCTTCTTGCAACTAATATGATGGTTGTTGTTTCTCCTCCTCCTGAGCTTCTTCTTTCCCTCGAGATTGGGAAAATTTGTAAGTGTCCAAAGGTTTTGACCTCTGAACCCTCTACCGCGAGCCCGAACACTTGGGTATCGACTCGTGCTTCTCCTCCTGAGCTTTGGGACTTGGAATAAGTCTGTCTCTTGTGTAATCCTCACTCTTTCTCTTCTGAGCTTATTGATTTACTCAGTCTCCTAAGGGTCTCGTCCCTTTTGGTCCCTTCAAATGGTTCTATTTCCCTCCTGACAACCTCTCGCTCAAAGCACACCTTGCTAAGCGTTTTCTACAGAGTTTTCAACAACTCTATGAATATCTTCCTCTGACACCTTTCTCCTTGAAATCAACAAAGAGTTATCCTTGTGCACACTTTCACCTGCTCGATGCCAACCTGGTAGATATCTACAGAGTCCTCAGTAACTCTGTCTCTGTGTGCTTCCTATGCATAGTTTACCCTCTAAGGTATTCAAAAACCTTGAGGTTTCCCTTGATTTGTTATCACTCTGGTGCGCCCTCCTGACACGTTCATTTCTGACTCCACAGAGTTCAAATGTGCACTCCTTGCGCTGGCTACTGAACCTCCACTATTCTGTTGTGCAGTCCTTGCATAACCTAAAGAACCCAGAATAATATTTAAAACTCAACAAATATTGGGAAATATATCTTCCTACTGCAGGTGAAACCTATAATACCCCTACAACATACATTCATGAAACACATAAACACATAAACAATCATATGCAAGAAAAAATGTCATCTTTTTCATTGATATGAAAATATGATTACAATATGTGCAGGATGGACTACAACAGAGTCTCATCTCTCTCAAGCTCTCTCAAAGAACTATTCTACCTCCTATTTTTGAGCTTCTGAGCTTCTCAGGCTCTTCTCTTAGAACATCCCCTTCCTAACTCTAAAAATCCCTTTTCAAATCTGATTCAAATATCTCCTTACAAAATAGGGGCTCTATCGGCCTATCCTCTCCTTCACCTAACCTCATCTATTGCATTGAATTTTCATAAATGGCCATCCAGTATGAATTGAATCTAGAGCCATCAACCTGTCAGCTATTAAAGGCGACCTCATCTTTTGCCTGTAGAAAGGCATGGCTTGGTTTTCATTCAAACTTACAACATTAATCCCTATAGGATCATATTTCAAATTTTAAAATAAGAGGGTCGGTGCCTCTCCCTTCTCCAATGCACACCTATGTGTTGGCTTGCTGTCACATCTGCTGATGTGGAAGGATTCTCCTACATCACTTCCACAAGGGGAGGAGTTGGTTCTGATGTTCCCATTTTGAAGCAACTCTTGGATCTGATGCTTGATTTTGTCATTTTCCATTAGTGGGCGACGATAGACTGGTCCATTAGGCAGAGGTTCACCCGGGGTTATATCAATTGGATTCTTGACTTGACATTGTGTCGATACCCCGGTGGGTGAGGAGAATATGTCTCTGTACTCTTCCACGATCCTGTCCGCTTGCTTTTGTTGCAAAGAGAGTCTCTATGTAGAGGCCAGAGATGTGGCAGTGACCTTCTACTTACTGTGAGCTCGGATCACAAAGAAGATGAACTTCCTGGTCTGTGAAATGACATTACTACATTTCTTAGTAGAGATTAAAGAAATAGTGGTAGGCGACGCTACCTCTGGTATCCTATACAATTGTCTACCGAAAGTATTAATAACACTGCGGGGTCTAGAATCATACACAACATGTCACTTCCACAAATATGGTTGTCCTAAAAGAACATAAAAGACTTCAAGGGAAGCAACATCACATGATATCTTGTCTTTGAAAGGTTGGATTCCATAGAGCAGATAACACTGTTGGCTAGCATGACTATCTCTTACTTAGTGAAGGCATTCAATGGTGTAGGGATGTGGGTGTGGTGTCATCGATAGGTCCATCTGCTTGATGATCTCTACTAATATTAGGTTCTTTTGATAGCCTCTATCGACAATGAAATGAAGTAGATCCCCCTTTACCCACATCTATTAGTGAAAGAGACATTCCCCTTCCTCTGGTTCTTTTGGTTCACTTGGCTGGAATTTGGTGGTAGAGACAGTGGCACTGGGTTCAACATCGATAATTGTCTTCCCTCCTTTTGGATTTGATTTGGAGTTAGGATCAACCTCTAAATCAGAAGCTTTCATCTCGTCCATGAGTGAATGCTTGGAGAGGTATTCTTTGGTGTTGTGCTTGTTGGACATATTGTCATTGATATGTTGTCATTGATGTCAATAGTCGATGTCATTGTGATGTGATGATAAGTTATCATTGATGAAATTGTCATTGATGTCAACACTATAACAGTTAGTAGAGAATGAAAATGTCAAACAATATGCAGAGAATGAAAATGTCAGACCGTATGTAGAGATCAAAGATTAGAAGGAAAAGTGCATTACATAAACAAGATCAGATCAAGTCATGACCATTGGATTTGCAAGCTCTAGATCAAGATAAGGGATTGATTGCGGAGCGCAAAGGAAGAATTAAAAAACATGTTATTTCCAATCCTACAATTAGTCTAGACCATTAGATCTCATCGATTCAAATATCGACGACTGTGGTTGATCCACCAAAAATCGCACAACTTCAATTACGGAGTTTGGGCAATGGGCTAAACCACGCACAAGTTGCAATTCCACAATCCACACCAATCATCGATGGTCACCCTCCAATATATCTATGGCTGGCATCAGTTCCACTACCAAATGATCAGTTTCCATTGTGGAACTCAACGATATTTTTAAACATCGTGCTAGTTAAGGACCCCACAATCATCCCTGATCATTTATCTTCTCTGGGAGTATTCTTGATCGTTGGATCAAGGTGATTGGAAGGACAAAGTAAGTCATGGACCATAGATCATGGAAGTGACATACGCATGGTCATCCTGACATTGACCACTTCAGGTAAAATCAACAGAAGGAAGTGTGCATGAAGGAATTTTAGCTGAAGCTGAAGTTCCAAAGTAAACGTGAACCCTCTGATTGTAGGTAACTTTAAAAAAAAAAATAAGTGCCATTGGATTTAAACCAAGGAAAAGAAACATTGTAGACATATTGTGTCATCAATCTAAGATCATGATCAATGAAAAAAATTCATTTTGGGTTAAAATTTGTGAGGAGGTTACACTTCGGGTAAAATGAGAAGTAAGAAAGGCCAATGTCTTGAAGTGGACATGAGTCGTCTGATCTGAGGAACACTTCAGGAATTATACCGACCATTGGATCAAGTTTAGTGGAAGGATAGGATAAGCCACAAAGTGTCCCAAATTAGGTGCAAGTCGTCTGATCTAAGGAACACTTCAAGAAATATCTCGAATGTTGGATCAAGGAAAGTATAAGGATGGGATAAGCAAGGAAAAAGGCCTAAGATCCTGAATGCCCAAATTCTTGATAGTTGTTGGATTGAGTTAATATTTTTTGGGTTAAATGAGGACTATCCGGTCTATAAAATACATGATAGTCATTGGATCAAAATAATGGTCAACTTTAGCGTTGACCACTTCGACGAAAAAGGATTCATAACATATGAGTTCACCCGAAGGTTGAAGTTCCAAAGTCGCTCTCAGTCGTCGATCTAAGATACATTTCGGGAGTTAGGAAAACCATTAGATCTAGGAGAAGAATATGTGCCACATTAGGAGATATACATTGGCAAGGACACGTGGCACAATCAGATGATGAAAAGTGTCAAAGTGTAGTTGGCACTTCAGGTATGCGTAAGTCACGAATCTAAGTGACATGTGGCAGCCACTCAGTCAGTTCCACATCAACAAGTGACGTCACTCTGCGAGTTTTTACTTTGATATTTCACCACCAACAAATGCTCGAGGTCCCAAAGTTCTGAAATGAATGAGAACCATTCATCGTGAAAATAAAATCCAACCATCCGATCTACTTCGATGAAATGAACTCTGGAATATTGAAGGATTGCTAAGGAGAAATCACTCGAAGTGCCGAAGGCCAAAGTTAATGCTAACCATTGATCTAATTCAGGAGCATTATCGATCATTGAGAAAGTATAGTGGAAGGATAGAATAAGCGTAAACCATGAAGTGATGCTAACCGTTGATCTACTTCAGAGAGTGTTCTCAACCGTTGAATATTATAGACATGTGTCTTTTATTTGGTAGATTTCTAAAGAGGCCGGAAGTCGTGAAGGACAGAGTCCCGAAGTAACGAAATTCGTCCATCTCATCGTGCGATTAAAACATGACCGTATATCTTGACAAGTGATCAAGCACTTATTTATCCTAGTGCCTGGTCACCACCTATGGTCGTATGGAATAGAGAAATAAGGGTAAAAGAAGAGACAACTCTTAAATCAATGATCCCATGGTTTTGCGCATATGGTCATATTTAAATGGTTTGAAGGAAGTGCCTCATACAGATTTAATTTGACGGAGAGTTAACACTAGAACAATATAGAGAATTGATAAAATATCAATATGATCTGTTCGTGAACTGAGAACACAACAAAAGCATGAGTACGATATAATGAGTCGATCCATGTATGTGATCAATTCATGAAGACAAAAGAACTGACACAAAGTCATGATTAAAAGAGAGTTAAGTCATGAGAATTATGAATAAAGGATAAAAATAAAAATGATATTATTTAAAGATTAATATTATTATTTAAATGAAAAGGTACAATAGTTCAAATATCAAAATACACAATGATTCAAATTCACACAAGTTGGAAGACTATATAAACAAGAAAGAATGATGAGAAGAAAGCGTAGTTGAATTTGTTGAAGTATATATATTTATATATAATGGATTGAATGAAGGTTCATTCTATCAAGTTGGTGCCTGTTTACAAGTTGGGTCTTGTATGGGGATTGGATTCTTCACATCTCAGTTGGATCTGAGATCAACAAGATGGGACTTGTTATGAGGGTTGGATTCCTCATTTCTCAGTTGGATCTGAGAAATATAAGATGGGTCTTGTAATAGAGAGATGGGTCTCTCATAATTGTTTGAAGATGAAGATATTCAAATATTGATATTATTTATTCATTCAAGTTAAATAAATAAATAAAATATTTATTCTTTTATATATTGGTTGAGAAAATGAAATAAATATATGTTGTTCAGTTAATTTATGAAAAATGGAAAATTGTCCAAAGTTTTGTGACACTGATTCACCCCCCCCTATAAGTGTCAAGTATCCATTTCAACAATGCTAAGGGATTTTATGGTATTCACACCATTTTCCCATGTTCTTCTTCAAATTCTCATTACCCTTCTTGTGTTATGGTTTGGACTGGTTGTTCTGGGAGTGGCCATATTTTATCTATCCCTTGTTCTATGGGTTGGGGACTCCTTTGCCCTTATTAGTCTATGAGAAGTTTGAAAATCTAAAATCCCACCTCTTCTGCTTAAATTTCTTCTTGATCTTGACAACATATCTATAAGTTGTACCCGATGATGCGATGTCCAAAAAATCCATTTCTGTTTGAATGTATCTATGCAAAAAACTATGGTATTTTAGCACCAGATGTCACTCAGAGTTTTTGATACCCAATTTGGTTCACAGGGTATGGAAAATATTGGTGAAATCTAGTACTGTCTGGTCCCTTTCTTGATGCAGGGTGGTCCATCTTGTGTACTGGTCCTCGTAGCTTTCAACAAGGTAGTATGGTTCTTTAATGGCATCCCTAAAGGAATCCCATGTGGGGGTGACCACAAATATTTCATATTCCTCTATGGCCCTTTGCTCCGAGTAAGTATCCCATGAGTCCTTAACATGGGGGATGGCCTTGAGGAGTGAAAAAGTAATCTTTTCCCTATCAGAAAAATTGTGGACTGAAAAATACCCTTTGAGCAGACTCAACCATTTATCCACAACATCTGCATCTATCAGTCCTTCAAATAATTGAATATAAAAATTTACCTATACCTTGAAGGGGGTTTCATGGCCTCTTAATGAAGATGCTTCTCTTGCATGCAACCGCCGAAGGATCTGTGCAAAGTTGTCCATCATTTTGTTCATTTTTCATGCAAGGGATTCCTCGAGCAACATTTTAAAAGGATCTCCTGCTCGATCGTATTTATTTTCATCCCCCATGGGTTGTTTTTGAACTCAGTGTGACCATCTTGCAAAGGATAGACTGGTTTGAGTCCCAATTTCTTGGACCTGGATCTTGTTGGGGACATGCATTAAGAAAAATAAATGAAGAGCATACTGCTCTGATACCACTGATCCAGATTTATGAGAAGAATGAATTGACTAATAGACTGAACACAATAATATAGATATATGAAGAACAACAACATGTATCTAGTGAACAATAACTTCTATTGAATAAATGGAATATGATGAAACTGTAAAACTACAAAATTGAAAACAACTTGATCGAATGGTGGTATTTATCTCTAAGAAGAGATGTGGTTTCTACACGAATCAGTCTGAGTAGAAATGATTACAATGAGGCTCCATATGCTTTTTTAACATTACTCATGAATGAAAAAACCATAGACATCCAAAAGCCTAACCCTAGGAGGTGAAATGCCAAATGTTATGTGGGCCTCGCTGGGTAAGTTGGTACCTCAAATTTCCAGGGTCATAAATTTTGTATATGACCTCCATTTTACGCACGTGATAGCCCATTGGAAAGGTATTTTCGAGAATTACACATGCCATCAAAATATGACCCCATCTGTAGTTTTACTGGGGAAAGCCAAAACAACATTGTTTAGGGCCCCAAAACGACCCTGGAAGTACAAAAAGATGTGCTAACATGAAAACTTCCAAAATAATCCAATTGGATTAGGTGGGAAGACACCAATATCCACCTAGAAGATGTGTAGGCTTCTGATAGCCCCAAAAGTGTAGAACCCACAATTACAAATAAGTACAAAATAATGTGCTAAACTAAAAACTGTTAAGAGGAGCCAGTTGGAATAGGTGGGTGGCCACCAATATCCACTTGGATCACATATCGAGATAACACATAAGTGACATTCAATAGATCAGAACTATTGCATCTTTATTATTCCTTCCATTCCATTGAATACACACATACATTAAAAAAACTATATCCAACAACAATAGAGTCTCATGCCTTCTTTAGATAATTCTCCAAAATAACAACACATTTCACCGTGCACATCCTTTTAAACCTCAGACATATGAAAAAATCATACTTATATTCATAAGCATTTCAATATTACAAAGGCTCAGAATGAGCTTGACACACAATAAACAACTCAACGAATCTTCTAGGCAAGTGTCTAACTCTCTAACAATGTAACTCTATTTCCAATACCAAAGTTTACTTTTATTTCTTTCTCTGGCTGAGAGCTCTATCTCTTTCTGCTATGCTCCACTTGATATACTGAAAAACCACTTTTCACACTTATGGAACCTACCTGTAGTCCAAATATTCTTTTAGAATCGGGGCAATATTAATTGCCTCACCAACTCATCTTTTGTCAGCTCCACATTCCCTTGTGTTGCTAGCAATAATCATTCAAGAAGATTTCTCGATGATTCCTTTCTTGATGTTGGTGTGCATCTTCTTGATTTTTGGTGCACATAAAAAATTGGAAGGACACGCACTTGGTAGAATTTAGTCTTTGTGTACAATATCAAAAATCAGTTTGACAGACACTTCTTGTCATTCTCCATGCATTAGCTTAGTCACACACAAAACTAGAATGGGAGCATACAAAACTTGGAATGAGTGCACGCAACTTCATTTGTGTGTGCGTGCAAGATTAACCAAAAAATTTGGGTTCTAACAGGCCCCCACCACTATTACTTGGCTCGTCCTAGAGACAATATCTTCATGGAATTACCACCGCAACATATGGGACTGTGCCTCTCAGTTCCAACACAAAATCCTTAAACTAGATCTTAGGCTCATTAAGGTATACCTAGAGGTCTTGCATAAGTTCAACTTCAACTGTTGTGACCTGAGAAGCTGTCAGGTATGTTGAGTTGGTTTTCTCAATGAGAGGGTCAACAACTTGCGAATAATTATGGATGAGCCACTGGCAATATCTTGTATGACCCAATGTGGCATTCAACTCTCGAACCAATGTGGGGGCCACCATATCCAATATGGAAGTGATCTTATCTATATCTATGATAAATCCATCCTTGCACACGACGTGGCCCAACAATGTTCCAAACAATGTACAAAAGATCTATTTCTTCAAATTCAATGAAATTTGGAGCTAGCGACATCGATCCAACATCAACTGAAGGGTTTTCATGTGTTCCTTCAACAAACTGAACATAGTCTAATCATTCAAATAAACTTCAAGAAAATTATGGATGAATTCCTTGAAGGCCGCAACCACTATCTAGGAAAATATTGCGGTGGAATTATTTAAGCCAAAGGGCATGGAAATGTATTCAAAGGATCCCCATTCTATTGCAAAAGTGGTTTTTTCTTGATCCTCTTCTATGATCCAAACCTGATGATACCCTAAAAATCCATCTATGAAATAGTAGGCTTCTTGATCGCCAACATTTTCCAACACCTCATCTGTTAAAGGTGTAGGGAAAGGGTCATGGATGCAGGATGTGTTGAGACTTCTCTGATCTACACAGATTTGAATATCACCGATATTCTTGGGTTGCAACACCATAGAAATAATCCAGTTAGACTCCTCCACAGGGACAATTATTCCAACATCCAACATCTGATTCAATTCTTTGTGTACCTTTTCTTGATATTTGGGATTTAATTGAATGTTAATCAATAAGGCCTTTTTTGACCGGTTTGACATATGGTTTGAGATAAATATTCATGACCCCCAATGATCCTGCAGTGCCATTCATTTCATAGAAGCCATGGGGAAACAAGTCCTCATATTCATTGAGGAGATCAACAACTTCAGTGACCATCTCCTCATCCCAATAATATCCAATTATGACCATCTTGGGTGATTCCTCAGTGAAAATATTATATTTCTTAGTTTTAATCAGGACATTATAGTCCAGTGAAACCATCTATGTCACCTTACCTTTAATTACACACTCTCCTTTGTATTCTTTGATCTGTATGTTTCGTGGGTCATTTTCATCAATATTATCAGCATTGATATTCCAACAATGTACTGACTCTTTGTTTTTTTCCACGTATTGATGATATGAGCAGACCACCCTGGGTGTGGTTTCCTTATGCTACCGATGAAAAATGAAATATTTAATCTGAAGGAGAGCCTCTCTATGAGTCATATCTTCTGTTGTGAAGCTGAATGTTAAGCAAAAATGAGAGATCATATGGGTCCATTCGACCATTTTCCTCTTGAGCTCCTCCTGAATATACCAACTCCTAGGGACCATATCCATAGTGTGGACAAACCAATGGACCCATTGGGATCAAGGGATATTCTTAGAAGTCCAATATCACTCACAAAAATAAATGTTTTCTTGTGGATCCTGAATACACTTGTATTAGTTGGCCAATTCAAAATCGACAATAGGATGGAATCGAACTTTTATCAACTCAAACACCTATGCCCAACCTTGAATATTCACACGATGTGTCACCCACCACTGCATAGGTGTCCCTTGGACTACTGCATCCATGGTCTCAATCCTGTATTTCGCAGGGATGACCTTTTACATCTGTACAATGAATGTGTCTACCATCCCTATCCCATCAAATTGTGGAGCATCGCATAGCTCAAATCTTATCCAGTACACCGCTTTCATTATCCTCACACATATATGAGTGGAGACTTAATACAACTTGTTTTTCCACCTATCCATGACATCTTCATAATCTGTGTCATAAGATTTAACACTTCACCAACTTAACTATCCATCTGATATGGGGTTGATGTAATCCTCTCTGCATCCAATGATATTATATATGTTTTCAATAGCTAAGGTCCACACATCCTTATCCACTGGCTCATTTTATCTTTCCTCTTCTTATAGATACAAAATTTCTACTATGCGTAGGGTGTATGTCTCAAATGATATCTGCCTCTTCTTAAAATTCAACAATGCATTGTTATCGAAGGCCCAATTGATTCCAAGAAATGTGAAGTATGGGTAAGAGTCATCCATAATATCTATGACCTCAAAGTCAACCTTGGTATTCACTCTTTTTATATTCAATTCCACTTGGTCTAGTTGGCCTATAGGATAGATCTTGTATTGGTTTACAAACCCCATTGGTATGTGAAACCAGACCAATTATGGTTTACCCATCACCTCTAAGGACTTCTTTGCTAGAATATTCATGTTGGAACCTATATCCAATATGATCCATCAAAATTACAAGGAATTCATACTTGTGATTCCCCTCAATGAGACATGTGGTGAACCAAACGTACTCGTGCACAACTTTTGTCTTTGCCATATATTTCAACTGCATCATTTGATTGGCTAGTTGCAATGCGCCAATCCCGTCAATGTCTCTGCCCCTCCTGGAATAACTTCAAGGCGCATTGAAATTTCTACTACCTTCACTTGAGTCGTTTCCTTTTGTTGGGTGAGAGAGACTGAGATATGGGGAAGAAACCCCACAATAAATGAATCTCTATGCTACACATCCTGGATTTGGAACATCAACCTATCCAATAAAATCTTGAACCGTTGGTCATAATCCCACATGATTTTTCCATGTTGTTTCTTAATATCCTTGATCTCAGAAACAGACTGAGATTTGGATTTGGGGTTTTGAAATTCCTTCAGTAAATCCCTCTTAATATCCAGTAGAGACCTTATCCATCCTACTGGCACAGTGGCCTTGTACTTTATGTACCACGTCAAGGCTTTGTTCCTGAACATGGTTTATAGATGCACAATCTTTGTTGTTTCATCTGTGATCCTCTTCATAGACCATATTTCTTCGGATGTGAACCAATGTTGTTCCACATCATCTTTTCCCATTCCATTAAACACAGGTAGCCTCAAGGTGTTATCCTGATTCACCATCGTCACTCTCAAACCAAATCCTTTGATCTGATTGTTGGTTTTCAAACTCCTTGCTATTGATACTCCTCTTGGTGAAGTAGCACTAGCCTCACCTTCTTATTCACCGATCTCTTCTCTGCTATATTATTCTAATCTTTCTCCTACTCTTTCTCCTACTCCAATAACTTCACTATCAGTTGTTCTTTCTCCTTGATTGAAAACATGTAAGGGGGGTGGTTCGAAGAGGGGGTAATTCCATCTCCTTATGAAATTTCTTTTGAGGGGACCTATATAGTTTCATACTTGTAGTTGCATAAGACTATATATGATTGCTAGTTATTCTACCCCACCACTAGGGGATCCTCCAAATTCCTTCTTTTCTTCTGCACCTCTACTCTATGCCTCATCATTTTATGAATTTATGACACTACACAACATTCAAGGGGTTCAGAATTCGTCACCTAGACCCCTGGGACCACCACCACTAGTTCTACTATTGATATCCCCACTGGACACCCCAATATCGACACTGTGCTTCTTCATGGGCCTATCTTCATCTATGACCTACTCTATAATATCACATACTTCTACATTTCCTCCTGGTGTAGTCTCCTTTCTCTTCATCCCAGGCATGACCCCTCGTTCCACACCCATTTATATATTTTTTCCACCTCTCTACTCTTCTTTCCTTCTTAGCTCAACTCTTCTTGCATATCTCTTATCTCTCTCTCTCCTCTACTCTTGTGGGTCCATCCCATTCCTCACCTCATCTCAACAATTTTAGGATCCTCCTCAATGGATTCATTTCCTCTCTCATTTCCCCCCTTCTCTACCACCCCCCCAAGAGCTATGGGATTTTACTCATCCATTCCATCAATATCCATGTAAATCATCCCTTTCTCCACAAACAACAACTTTATCCAGAGTGGAATATCTTCTAGAATTTGTTTTCTTGGACCTTCTACAAATTTTATTTCAGCCTCTCTGAAAGAATCAGTGTATTCCAAAAAAAATTCAATGATATCTCCCTCCTTTACTCAAGAAAACCAAAAGTCAATGGCTCAAGTCCACTTATTGTCCAACACTTCCAGTTTATCAAGTGTGACTTGATCCTAAACCATTGGTTCTAAAGGAAACACGGTAGATGTTGGATGTATGTGATGACCTAGGTTCTACCCTAGTTCTCCATCAAAACCTTATTTACCATCGGCCCTTCTGGTAAACTAGAAGGCTACACCACATAGAAAGTGCACAACATAGTCTCACCGAAGATGGATTATGGGTGACTGCAGGATGCAAATTTTTGAAGTCATGGAAGGGATTGGGGATGTTCTACTTCTTATACTTTATCATGCATCATATAATATACTTCATCATACCATTAATCTATATCTAACAATTATTTCATTTTTCATTATCAGTACTGCACGCTACACAATACTACTCTAGCCATTCATCATCTATTCATAATTGCAAAAAAAATAAAAAACATCATTCAGAGACATTGTAACACATAATTTTACCGTGGTTCACCCCCCTGGACCATGTCCACAATTATCTTCTTCTTTATTTATTATTCTTCATAAAAAAGGTCCTACACTATGCGCATTACATCATGGATTTAATATTGGTGAGGCTGACCAACGTCGCACCAAGCTCGACAACTTGTGATTTGACCCTCAATTACATCTCAAAACTGACTCCATCTAAGCTCCACAACACTCAACAAAACATATACTCCAACTTGGAACTGAAAAGGTGATCAAAGTACTTTTCTCATACAAAGTGATAATCAAAAGATAGATCTCATATTTTCCTCATACATCCTCTATTTATACAAAAAAAGGTGGGTAAAAACCTTTACATCATGACTCAAAAACCTAATTCTAAGTGGACTCCACTTGTCCACTTTCTATCTTCCTTCCCTGCAGTTGGCCTTTGATCCAACCATTCCTTTCTTTGACTATGCATTGATCTTCCTTCTTTCCTGGTGTATGCTGCTTCCTTTTCCCTTTTCCGCATTGCTTTTCCTTATTTTATGGTGTGTGTTTCTTCCTTTGGTCCATTCCATATCTCTTAACCTCGTTTATTGTGATGAACCCCAAAATTTCCTATTCCAATAGGCCCGCAACACTAACTTGTGGCTCGTCCCGATCCATTTAGGCAATGTGTGCCTCCTATACAGTTTTCTCCAATGCCTGGAACTTCTTTGTGAGTGCATCTACTTATGTCTTGTCTTGCACACTCTTTTATATCAGGGTCTCCACCACCTGCATTTTTATGTGCTCCTCCAACACTTTTATGCTCTTTGAGTGTGCATATTCGAGTCTGCCTTTCTCTGTCTCCAATTTTTCTATCATCTTCTTTGCTTTCTCTTGAAGGGGCTTCAATTGAGCATGTCTTATCTATTTTTCTCTTTTGATTTTATTCATATATTCTTGTATATTTTTCATCTCCTGTGCACTTTTTAGCCTATCTAAAATACTCATCGTCTTTTGTCTCTACTTCAAATCCTGGATGGTGACATTCAAATTTTCTTCCCTCTGATCCAACTGCTCGAACCCTTCATCTTCTTCTAGACTCGTCCTATAGTATACCTAAGAGGGTAATATGGGGTACCTAGGGAGGTACCTAATGGGAATGTGGTTATGTATTATTAGTGGAAGTCATTTACTATATGAGAATGTGGTCATTCAATGTAAGGTGGACTAGGTCCACTATATTAATAAAGGCTCACTATGGTAGTTAAATGTAATAAATGTGAGAAGGATCTCTAAAAGGTTCCTAGGAGATATATAGATATATATGAAGAAGTGTAAGAAATGTAATAAAGCATAGTGAAGAATATTGTGAATGTATCAAACATTGCTTGAGGAGTGTTATTATTCCTTAAGGATTAATATATGGTGTTACCCCACCTCAAGGGTTTTGACTATTTCTTGTGTTCAGTATTTGGTGAATTTTTTGGTTTAATATTGTTTATATTTTGGGCTTATTATGAGATTTATATTCATATCTATTTGGGAACTTAATAATTGGTATCAAAGGATTTTCCTTGGCCAAAGAAGGGAATAATGTTTTTCTCTTTTTGTAGATTTTTTCTAGGGATAAAAAGAGGGCGACACACTTCAGGTTCATATATGAAACATTTTCTATATAATTTGGCCATAAAAATTGTATATTTGAATTCCTCTCTAAAAAATACCCAATTTCAAAAAACAAATCGACCAAAACAGAGTCTGAGAAGTTGTTAGGAACCAAATATCAATATAGCATAGAAAAACCTTAGAATAAGTACTCAACGCCTTGAAAAAGATAGAAATTCAGATAATAAGCCTCTTTGAGGGGGAAACCTCCTTATGCCCACATAAATGTTCAATTACAAGATGATTCCAAATGAAAATGTCTCCTTGGTATATATAGGAGACTAGGAGGTATAATTACAACTAATGGACTAATGCTGACATAAATAAAATAACATTACTAATGTAATATGCCCCAATTAAGGGGTAATGAGCCACTATTTAGGGATTAACATTCCCCTACCCTTGAGAAAAGTGTTGTACGCAAATCTTGAGTAACTCTGGATGCTTCTGTATAAAAGACTCATCTTCCCAAGTGGAATCTTCAGCCAGTATTTTCCTCCATTTAATGAGATACTCTAAAATGGATCTATTCCTCAACTGGCGAATTCTTGTGTCAATGATGGATTCAGGCTCCAATATGATTTTTCCTTCCTCGTCAAGTTCTAGAAATATAGTTTGAACTGGGATATTGTCACCTATAACCTTATTTAAGAATGAAATATGGAAAATTGGGTATACTCGTGGAGATGATGGAAACTCCAATTTGTATGCCATAGTACCAATATTTTGCAACACCTTATAAGGACCATAGTACTTTGGTGATAATTTAGTATCCTTATTGGATTGCTTGAGGGACATCTGTTTGTATGGTTGTAGTCTTAAAAACACCCAAGCCCCTAATTCAAAACTTATTTCACTATGATGTTGATCTGCTTGTTGTTTCATGCGATTCTATGCCATGGTCAGGTTGTCCTTTGATATTTGGAGAACTTGTTGTTGATGCTCGATGTGATCTTCCATTGCTTGAACCTTAGATTTTTCTTTTAGAGAATAAGTGATGGAAGGAGGGTGGTATCCATAGAGTGCCATAAATGGTGTCATTTTTGTTGCAGTATGAAAGGAAGTGTTATACTACCATTCTGCCAAGGGTAACCATTTGAACCATTGTGTTTGTTTATCAGAGACAAAGCAACGAAGGTAGCATTCCAAACATTTGTTCACTATATCAGTTTGTCCATCAGATTGAGGATCATAGGATGAGCTATGAGCCAATTGAGTACCCAAACAAGAAAATAATTCTATCCAAAACTGTTCAGTGAAGATGAGATCTCTATCACTTATAATAATCTTTGGGCTTCCATGTAGCTTTTGAATTGTCTCCATGAATGCGGAGAAAATTGTACTAGCTTTGAAGGGATGATAAAGTGCACAAAAGTGCGTGTACTTGGTCAGTCTATCAACAATCACCATGATGACACTCTTTCCTTTAGACTTCGGTAACCCTATGATGAAATCCATGGAAACCTCCTCCCAATGCTGACTTGGGATGGCTAATGGTTGTAAAAGACCTGGGGTCTTAATTGTTTCCACCTTATTTTGTTGGCAAACCAAATATTTTTCCACAAACCTTTGAACATCAGTTTTAAGGCCATCCAAAAAAAAATCCTTCTTGACCCTATGGTAGGTTTTTAAAAATCTCGAGTGCCATCCTACTTGAGAGGTGTGCAATTCCAATAGTACCTTTTGTTTGAGTTGGGAGTTCTTACATAAATATAAGTGATCTTTGTACCATAGTGAATCATTTTTCCATGTAAATGTATGTAATGTACTGGAATCCTGTTGCAACCTTTGAATGAGAGTCCACACTTTTTCATCATTCTTCCATTCATCCCTTGCTTCTATTATCCAATTGGATTGGATGATTGAGATAGAATAGAGAAAGGCCTCAACATATTCATCCTTCCTTGAGAGTGCATCTGCCACAATATTTTTCTTCCCTTTCTTATAGACAATTTCAAAATCATAACCCATTATCTTGGTTACCCATTTTTGTTGTTCTTCTGAAGATAGTCTTTGTTCCAAGAAGTATTTAAGACTATCATGATCTGTTTTGACCTTGAAGTGCCTACCTATTGGGTAAGGACACCATTTCTTCAATGAATGTAGTATTGCCATCATTTCCTTCTCATAAATGGGTTTTTGTAAGTCCTTTCCCTTGAGTGGTCAACTTTCAAAAGCCAGGGGCCTTCCTTCTTGCATTAGGACAACACCAATTCCATTTCCTCAGGCATCAAATTCCACAATAAAGGTTTTTTTGAAGTATGGAGTGGTCACGACATGAGCTTTGCACATCACCTTTTTAAGTTGTTCAAAAGATTTAGTTGCCTCTGGAGTCCATGAAAATGCATCCTTCTTAGTTAGTGTTGTTAAAGGTGTTTCTATTATTCCATAGTGTCAAACAAACTTGCGGTAGTAACTTGTCAAACCCAAAAATCCTCTAAGATTCTTCAATGTTTTGGGAATCGGCCAATCCATCATGGACTTAATCTTGTTAGGGTCTACCTTTAAACCTTCATGAGATACAATATGACCAAAATACTCTACCTCCTTTAGTCCAAAGAAACATTTGGATGGTTTGGCATATATTTGTTTCTCCTTTAGTAGTTGTAGCACCTTGTCAACATGTCACACATGATCCTCCCAAGACTTTCTATAGATTAGTATATCATCAAAAGATACTAACACAAATTTTTGAAGGAAGGGATTGAAAATGGAGTTCATCAACCCTTGGAATGTGGAAGGTGCATTTGTAAGGACAAAAGGTGTGACCAAAAATTCATAATGGCCTTCATGAGTTCGCAATGTTTTTTTTGGGATATCTTCTTCCTTCATTCTAATATGATGATACTATGAACAAAGATCCAACTTTGTGAAATAGATTGCTCCATGTAGTTCATATAAAAATTCATCAATGACGAGAATGGGAAGATTATCTTTAATAGTGATCTTGTTGAGCTCTCTATAATTTTGACACATACACTATGAGACATATTTATTACCACCGGTGCAGAGTAAGAAATTTGGCTAGTTCTAATAATTCCAGCATCTAACATTTCTTCAACCATGCACTCAATTTCACTCTTCCGGGCATAAGGGTATCTGTATGCCCTGATGTTAGGAGGAACACTCCCAGGAATTAGGTGAATATCATGATCATGATTTCAAGTGGGTGGGATACCTTTTGGAATATCTTCAAATACTTTGGAATGCTTATCAATGATCCCTTGGAGATCTAGAAGAATAGATGGCTTAGATGTTTGAACATCTAGTGAGGATAGTTGTGCAATAACACCTTGATGCCCCTTTTTCAATAATTTTGTCATGCCATTAGAGCTTATCACCTTACTGGGTTTCCCTGTGATACCTCTTAACTCAATTTATTTTCCTTCCAATGAAAATTTCATGAAAAGTTCTTGAAAATTAAAAGCCATTGTTCCTAATGGTTGTAACCATTGGATTCCTAGTACAACATCAACACCACCCATGGGTATAAAAATAATTGGACTATTCATTACATATTCCCCCATAGTAAGATTGATCTTATTGCATTTTCCTGAGAAATTGATAGTTCCTCCATCCGCAATCATTACTTGAAACTCTGGTGCTAGATATACAAAGCAATTCAGAGCTTTGGCTAATTTATAGTGAATGAAATTATGAGTACTGCCAGAATCAATTAGGACTATTACCTTTTTATTTTTGATATATCCTTCGATCTTGAGGGTTTGATGAGTGCTAATTCCAGCCAATGCATTACACTATATAGTGGGAGTCAAATCTTCAGACAAAATTGCTTCTATGTTTTCATCTTGAGATGGTTCTTGTTCTTCTTCCTCTTCACAATCTATGTAGAATAATTTCTTCTCACCACACTTATGTCCCTTACTATACTTGCTATCACAATTAAAGCATAAACCTTTTTCTTTTCTTTCCTCCAATTGTTGGGGTGTCAACTATTACACATAAAAAATACTCACTTTGATAGTGTCGCAAGTGTCATCATTACAAGGTCGCAAGTGTCACATGTTGCTCACAAGTGTCGCAAGTGTCAAAGAAAGCATGCTGCCATGATGCCTATGTTGTGCCTATAATGACATGAGAAGGACACTTGAAACACCTCAAAAATTTGATTTGGAAGAGGAGAAATGAGTCAGCAGGCTTACAAACCTTTTGCCATCTGAAAGCACCTCAAAAACTGAGTTTTTGGAGGGGCGCGCTCCCCTATACCTCTTATGGGAGTGCTGGTGCCCCCCCTTACACTATCTAGGAGTGTTATAAATATCTTTGGACCTTCTGTAGGAGAGATCCTACCCTCAGGAGCATTGGCGCTCCCCTAAAGCCTACTAGGGAGTGCTATAGTGCTCTGAGTGCCCTTTTGAGGGAGCTCTACCTATTTTAGGCAACAATTGAGTTGTTAAGATGAATAGGGGAAGGATATTTTCATTCTTAGAAGACAGTTGAGCTTGAATCCCTAGTCCAGCAATGATCTTAGGGAAGATCCTCAACTGAAGGAGGAAAATCCTCACCTTCCCTAAGGATATCTCAAGTTGTTGAGCCTCTCCAAGGCTATATAAACAAGATTTCTAATGGTGAAAAGGGACTGGAAAGGGAGAATCACACCAAACTTATGATCTCATAAGTGGTGCTGGAACAGAGATGTTTTGGAAGCAAGAGACTTATTATCTCATAGGGAGAAATTGGTGAAGCTATCATCATTCAGATCATGGATATTTTGAGCAAGGGGTAGACAAGGAGGACTTGACGAAACTAATGCAATCCATATACGACTGTAAGCAATGTTTTGTCCTCATTAATATAATTTTTCTGGCCTGTTTATTTCTAATTCATGTTCAATCTCACATGAATTTGTCTCTTTAGTAGATGGACCTATTTCAGACTAATATTGATAGAGTAGGAAGTGGTCGTACTTTGTTTGTCTACAGGGCTTATCGAGGAGTGAAAGATTGGAGCTCAACTCAGAGCGTGCAGGGACAAACACTGGTAAAAGGTACTTCTTTTCTCCTTCCTTATCACACACTAGTCCACCTAGATATAAAATTAAGTTAGTGACCATGATAAGCACTTTCTGTATTAGAGTTAAGAGTCTAGCTCTTTGAGGAGATCTACCTGTCCGCAGGGAGATTTTCCTTCAACAGAACCTGGCGACTCCACTGGGGAGGATCGAATCAGAACTTTTTGGTTTTGATTTTTTCTCATAGGAATTGTCTTACCCTTTGTGTTCATAGGCCCTTTTCACCCCTTCATATCTGATTGCACTTGCTGATTGATTCTTTACCCCATCACACTTAGCCTGATTGTCAAAATTTGACTGAATTTTGGGCTTTTTTGGACTTTTTTCTGAGCTTTAGGACTCCAACGCTCCCCTGCCTTGTTAGAAGAGTGCCAACGCTCCCTTAAGCTGCTGGATAGAGATTTATAACACTCTAGTGGCCCTTATACCAGAGAGCCAGCCCTTTTTTGCCCAAAATCTCTTCAAAAATTGCAATTTTTGAAGGTCCAAACCCTATTTTCTCACTTGCTGGGATGCTTTGTGATTCGATGATTCTTCCTTTGACCTTTGACATACTTTCTCCTGAGAAGTAAACACCATATTGTTTAGATTTTATGCCCTTCTTCATTCTTTTTGAGTTTTTTGTTGTTGAGAGCTTGAAATCGATCCGTTGTTTTTTTCCTCTCCTATCCAACTGAGCAGGAACTCCAGTGAAGGACATCTAAAGTCTATGACTCTTCTCACTTGGTTTTTCGAAGGTCGTTGTTCTTTGAACACCTCATTTTTGTGTGAATTGTTTGATTTTTCTTTGTTATTTGTGTTTTTTATTTGCTTCTTGCTTCAATCACAACAAGAGGGTGTGTGTTGTGTGTGCGAAATCTGATCCTTCTTGTATGAATCTCCTTGATCTGAAAAGGTAGTTGATAGGAGAAGTTTTTGCATTGAATCGGCCATCACTTGCATACAAAACAAAACGATACATTTTAGTGCTTGATTTTCATATTAGAAGGTGTTGTTGAAAATGTTTTAGCGTTGCACTAAATTCGATTGAGAACCAATTGATAGAGGATTTTTCCTATTAGTGTTTGAAAGTGAAAATGACTCCTTCTCTTTCCCTTAAATACGTGTTCATTGAAAAGAAATGACTGCTTATCATCTTTCATGCATCCTTTTGGGAATTGAGTCATCATTCCATTAGTTTCACTTTCGTACACCCTTTGAGTAAGGAACACCTATAAAATGAACACTAATTAAAAATTATCTAGAACATTTTTGTTTTTAGGATCTTCCACCAACAATAGACTAGGGTTAGCACTTTTGATTATGGTGTAAGCATAACTCTCCAAAGTTTCCAAAACAAACATTAGCATCCTAAGCTAGGGAGAGTCAAATCCAATTGTCGTATAAGTCTGCCTGTGATCCCCCTCTCACACAGGGGTTACGCACGAGGTCGCACTCAGGAAAGATACGGAGATTATCCCTCCGTGGTTTGACTAATTGTAGTAGTCAGATTGTATTATGGGGATCACTTAAAGGTATACCCACAATGTTGAGTGGAAGCCTTTCAAGTTGATTTCGGGCTAGATACCCTACCCGTACGTTCGGACTGGACTGTCGACTATACCCGCCCCTTCTTGACTTGATCACGCAACGTTGGATTTCATCACCAACTAGTATGGTCATCGAGAGAAGTTTTGTCTGCTTGGTTGATTCCTAGATTTCTTAGCGCATGTTGCTTCGTTTTGTTAGTTGGCCCTAGATTTTCAGTGTGATCTGTTATTCTCCACAATTGAGCCCATAGATGATAAAGGTCTTCGCCGATCATGTAGGATGCAAGGGATACTTATGGAAGGCTATCAACCCTTACCTTTTAACCCTCCAGAAGACAACTACTGTAGAGAGGTAGAAAATCCATCTGACGTCGGAAGTGTTATTGTTTCCCCATTAGATAACCCAGAAGACGCTTTGAGCATGGTTGAAAATCCCACCACACCTATGTCGGTAACTCCTCTCAAACCACTTTTGGTTCGTTTATACTCTCTTGGGAACGTCATAGACGAAGAAGTCCCACGATTACCAGGGAAGATCTTTACCAAAACATATATGGGATCCATGGAACCACTCTTTGGTGATGAGTATAGGACTCTTGTTCGTCCTAGCACCGCAGTAGCAACCAATCCAACACCTGCTCATTCTGTATGGAGGAGTTCATCGGGGCACGATCTCTATGAACATTTCAAATCTATTTGACAACCCTTTCATCCTCATGACCCTCCTAGTGAAACAGGACCATCTGGTCAAACCATGAATCACCCAGTCAATCAAGTTATTCACTCTACTGTCACGCCAACACAAGTCCATCCTAATGCTGGACTCATCACCTCTACTCTTCCCCAAAGCACTTCAATATCTACCCCTGTTTCTACAAGTCTTTACTTTACAACTCCGCACGTTCCACATGATCCTGCTGGGACATATTCTCGTCTGAGAATGCAGACCCCTGTTGGCCAGACACAACTAGTTGGAGGGAAACCACCATCCAACATACCTTTCCCTCCTGGAGGACTACCTTTCCATGGCAGGCCTACCCCTCCCGGGGGACAACCCCCTTTTCATACTCCTCTTGGAGGGAAACCTCTGTTTTCCAGTCACACCACGGTCATAAATCCATCGCTGGCAGGGGGGCAACCCTCGTTTGCTGGAAACCCTTCACAATCCTGGGGAGTATCTTGAGGAGGCACTTTTACTCAACCCCACATTGGGGGACACTTGTATAATAACCCACTAGGAGGATTATCCAATCCTGTCCCTCCCAGAACATCTTACAGACAATCTTATCTGGGTGGCATCCAAAACACCACCTGGAGTTCTCTGGGACCACAGTCTTATCCTCCTCATGGGCCTCATGTGTATCCGCCTCCGAGATCTACTCCTTACCATTCTCAAGGCCAAAATGTTTATCCTCCTCACGGGCAAATAAATCACCTAGCCTATAATGTTCAAAACCCACCGGGTTATGCCCATGTTTCTCATGCAGCACCGAATCCTTCTTATCCTGGCCAAAAACAACCATATGTAGGAGGACCTAATGGTTACAACTATCCACCTAACCCAGTATATGGTCCTATTGGTGTTCCTATGCCACACCAGTATCATTCGCACATTAACCGACAACTACCTTTCCTTGCGACTTTGGATCCCCCAGACTTGTCTCGGTTAACTAATGATCCTATTTCTCATTCACTGGTTTGGCCAGTCATTCTAGCTAATCTTCCTTCTGATATTCTGAAGTTTGATGAAAACCCTAGTGAATATTTGAACAACTACATGATGACTTTCCATTTGTGGTGTTCATCAAAGTCCCTCATGGATAATTCTGTACATTTGCGTCTTTTCTAGAGAACACTTACTGGTTCGGTAGCAAAGTGGTATATTGAACTACCATGTGCTTCTTTTCATGATTTCAATTCCCTTGCCATGTCTTTCCTCACGCACTTTCAACTGCCTATTTGCTATGAGAAAGGTACTGAAATCTTGACCTCGCTTCATCAAACCAACTCCATGCATATCTCTGACCATATGCATGAGTCGAGGCGACGACGAAGGATGATCAAGGCAGTCATTCCTGACATGATCTTGGAGGAATGGTTTACTAAATCACTGTTACCCCTGATCGCTCATGATGTTGCTATGGGTGGTGCGGTCACAGAGGAAGAAGCCATTGCTCGAGCTTAGTACTTAGACTTGGTTTATTCCCAATCTGGTACTTTGTATGATTTTCTTCCAAATGCTACTCGAGCTAATACCGATCCTTCTAATCCATCATCCTCATCTCATGCAGATGGTGTTATCGGTTCCGTCAAATCCAAATCAACTACACCCTCCTCTACCTCTCCCCAAATTTAGATCTCTAAGGTGAATGCAGTTCAATCTACCCCTTCAAAACAATCTAGAGGTAAGAAAAAGACAAAGAATAAATAAATAAATAATAATGAACAACCCAAGAATCAAACAACTACTACCGAAAAGAAACCACAACGGAAATTGAAATTCCCATGTATCATTTTTGGTGACGATCACTACACTCGAGATTGTCCACTTCGCAATGAAGTGGCCAAAATGTTCCAAGGAAATTCACAACCTGCTGTGCTTACTCAACCTTTTCTGCAAAATCAATCCATGGTTGCTCAAACCCCCTCTCCTGGGGGCAGTTCTAGTGATCCTAATGATGAGGCCTCATTGAGTGCACATATTTATATGTTTAATGGGATTAATTTGACCACTCACTCTAATACCTAAGACATGCTAGATAACCATGACAAAAGAAAAGACACTAACGGTGCTGACACTTTATCAGTCCCGTCATCATCCTCTGTTAGTATTCCATTGGTTAATCCTCCATCTGGACCACTTCAGATTGAGAAACCCACGTTCGACTCTATCTTGCGCCCTCCTAAGAGCACTATCCACAAATCTACCTTTAATCCTAGTTCATGTGCTGCCCAAAACTACAACATTTTTGAAGATTTGGCTCAAGCGTCGTGTGCTATGTCTGCGTTAGAAGTTCTACAACACTTCCCTAGTCAATGTAGAATGCTCTTGACCGTTCTTGGTGCTGTTGATCTTGAGTCATCCAATAAGATCATGTTTAACCTGGACAATTATGTGTCTCGACTCTCCCACCAACTTACTTTCCAAGTTGATGTTGTTGTTCACAATCAACAAATCCATCGAACTATTATGGATGAGGGAGCCTCAACTTGTGTCATTTCTTTAGCGTGTTTGAAAGGTTTAAAATCACCATCACTCAACAAATCCCCAACGATGTTACACGCCTTCGATGGGAAAGGTTTTCATCCCCATGGGCTTTTACAGTCCCTACCCATCCAATTGGGTGGAAAAAATATTACTGTTGATGTCGAGGTGGTCGATGCTCCCCTCGATTACAACTTGTTACTTGGAAGAAGTTGGTTTTATGCTATGACTGTCATTGCCTCATCGGTATTTCGATGTATACAATTTCCTCACCAGGGCAAAATTGTCACTGTTGATCAGTTGGATTTCTGCACGATCGATGCTTGCGCTCCTGCTACCAACAATATTCCTTTCTTGGGAGACCACAAGATCACGTATTGTTATAACCCTAAATTGCACTATCCCTGCTTACCTGGCATCAGGCCTACTCATTGCCTTTCCTTGCCAAAGCCATGCTGATCAAACTCTTCAAAAACCTCCTAAATCAAGTAACCCGTGCCCTAACCTAACACTGGGTGTGTTGGGATGCTGGCAGGCCTTCTATAGCACGCGTGTGAACGTTGGCTGGCCCACTACAGCCCGCGTTTACCTAACAAAGCAAAAAATCAGGAAAGTTTCCGCCAGGACGAAGAGCTTTTTGTCAGTTAACTGGAACTCCCAGCCAT
>JZKD02S0063193.1:140047-152189 GCA_000966675.3 Picea glauca
TCCAAAGACGTCGCAACTTCTGGGGTCTTCTCTGAGGAAGAAGCCATCATGAGAGCTCAACAGTTTGAGCTTATCTATTCTTAGTCTGGTCTGTTGTACACCATCCTTCCGGATGAACCAAGATCAATTCTGGACAAAACCAGACAGAGAGCTGGACCACATGCTGACGGTATCGTTGGTTCGGCACAAACCAAGCCCGCTGAGCAATTGACTAAACAATTGCAAGAGTTATCGATACAACACTCAGTGGCCAACCAGACTACTGCTTTGGCTGCTCCTCCTACTCAAACGTCGGAAGTACACTCCGTACAGACGACTAACCCACCGGCCAACCAACAGCCCGAGGGGAAGAAAAAACAATGTAAGAAGATTAAGGGGGATAAAAAACCAAATGATAAGGCTGGCGAGGGCACCACAGAAAAGAGGAAGGCACGGTATCCGTGCAACCTGTGTGCAGAAGACCACCCAACCCATCTATGCCCTCGACTTGCAGAGGCCCAAAAGTTTGTCACGCAACAACAACAAGCTGTGTTGACTAACCCCTTTCAGCATAAGAAGAATTTAACTCAAGCCTCCGCAAGTACGGAGGGGGGAAGCCACGAAAACTGCCCTCCCCCAAACACTTCATCTTCCGCGAACGTATACATGATGAAAAGTGACGCGTTCATAGCGACTAGAGCTCACGATTATAGCAAGCCAAGTGCCTCTGATAAAGGCAAAGAAGCCGAGATCCCATCTCTTCCTCTACAAATCGAGAAGACGTTGGGTGAAACAACGACTCGCATCCCAAAAGGTGCGTTTAAACGCGCTTCACATAATCCAAATGCAAGGGCCGCCCATAACTACTCTGTGGTGGAAGATTTGTCACAAACCCCTTGTGCTATGTCTACTTTGGAGGTCCTCCAAAGCTGCCCTGCTCAGAGGAAAGCCTTATTGACTGCTTTGGGCTCTACTGAGACTTGTAACCCAGGAACAATCATGTTAGATACGACTGACTTGAAGCCTCGTTTGCCTTACCACGTCGTGTTTCAGATAGTAGTGGCTCACCCCACGAAAACCTTTACATGAAATATTTTCCGCATGGTGGTAGACGAGGGTGCTTCGACTTGCGTTATGTCGTTAGCATGATGGAAAGCCATTGGTCAAACCAAGTTGTCTCCGTCACCTACTCTTCTCACTGCGTTCGATGGTCGTTCTTTCCGACGGCATGGCATCATCCCTTCTTTCCCTGTGCAGTTAGGGGGAAAGACCGTGTGCGTCGAAGTAGAGGTAGTCGATGCCCCCATCGATTACAATCTATTGTTAGGCCGTAGTTGGAATTATGCAATGCAAGCAGTGGTCGCTACAGTTTTCCGAGTCTTACTGTTTCCACATGAAGGCCGGATAGTGACTGTTGATCAGTTATCCTTCTCTCGACCTGGCCCAGCCTTGGGGGCATCCACGGTTCCCATGGTATATAATCCTCAATCCGGTGTCGTCAACATAGGAGTTGGTTTGTGCCCATATTTGATGGGTACCTTCGATTACCCACCTCCTCAAGGCGATGTCAATTTTATATCAACTCACCACAAGGCTGATATTTTCCATGTTTCGTCGTTCCGCACGACCTACTTTCAGGATCCATGGACTCTTCCTTCCCCATCAGACACGATGGATGCGACAGGGCATGTGGGCATGTCTACACCCTTGTCGGCTGTTGAAGTAGCGTACTCTTTGGTTCAGCAAACTTCAGCTACTCCCGATCCGATTCCAGTACCAGAGTTGGATCCACTCCATGAGCCTATTTGGGCTCAGGATTCTCTTGTCAACACCGATTCGTTAGACTTAGTCTTGCCTTTCGGCGAAGCTATAATAGAAGCAATGACTGGTCCGGACAAACCCTGGGAAGATCTTCATCATAGATCATATTTTCTCCCAGAGTTACATCGAATCAAGCCAGGAGAATTCACTATCACCATGACGGGAGATCAGCCTTGTCCCATTAACCTCTTGGCTCTACAGGATATTTATGCTGAGGGAAATATGGTGACTATCGCTGAAATGATACCTATCAATATCTCCCGAACCCCCGACGTCGTGGAGAATGTCTTCGTCGGAGAAGATTGCTCCCCCGAAGAGATTCAGATTTACACAGATCTTTTCAAAGAATTCCGCAACGTTTTTGCTTGGTCTTACGAGGAAATGCCAGGCATCGATCCGAAAATTGTTGAACATGAGATCATTACGTATCCGGACGCAAAGCCTGTTCGACAGAAACTTCGTCCAGTTAATCCAAGGAAGGCAACAGCTATCAAAGCTGAAGTTGAGAAATTGCTTAAGGCCGGGTTCATATACCCTATCCACTTGACTGAATGGGTGTCAAATCCCGTGCCCGTTGATAAAAAACAAGGCACGATTCGTGTCTGTACCGATTTCCATGATTTGAATAAGGCATGTCCGAAAGATAATTATCCAACCCCATTCATCGACCAGATCATTGATGAGTGCACTGGTTGTAAAGCCTTTTCATTCATGGATGGTTTCTCGGGTTATAACCAAATCCAAATAAAACCCGAGGACCAACACAAAACGACATTCATTTGTCTGTGGGGTACATTCGCCTANCTGGTCTATTGTACACCATCCTCCCGGATGCACCACGATCGATTCTGGACAAAACCAGACAGAGAGCCGGACCACATGCCGATGGTATAGTTGGTTCGGCACAAACTAAGCCCGCCTAGCAATTGACAAAACAATTGCAGCAGTTATCGATACAACACTCAGCGGCCGGCCAGACTACTGCTTTGGCTGCTCCTCCTACTCAAACGTCGGAAGTACACTCCATATAGACAACTAACCCAAAGGCCAACCAGCAGCCCGAGGGGAAGAAAAAACAACGCAAAAAGAGTAAGGGGGATAAAAAAACCAAATGATAAGGCTGGCGAGGGTACCACAGAAAAGAGAAAGGTGAGGTATCCGTGCAATCTTTGTGCGGAAGACCACCCAACTCACCTATGCCCTCGACTTGCAGAGGCCGAGAAGTTTGTTACGCAACAACAGCAAGCTGTGTTGACTAACCCCTTTCAGCATAAGCAGAATTTAACTCAAGCCTCTGCAAGTACGGAGGGGGGCAGCCACGAAAACTGCCCTCCCCCAAACGCTTCATCTTTCACGAACGTATACATGATGAAAAGTGACGTGTTCATAGCGACTAGAGCTCACGATTATAGCAAGCCAAGTGCCTCTGATAAAGGCAAAGAAGCCGAGATCCCATCTCTTCCTCTACAAATTGAGAAGACATTGGGTGAAACAATGACTCGCATCCCCAAAGGTGTGTTTAAATGCGTTTCTCATAATCCAAATGCAAGGGCCGCCCAGAACTACTCTGTAGTGGAAGATTTGTCACAAACCTCTTGTGCTATGTCTGCTTTGGAGGTCCTCCAAAGTTTCCCTGCTCAGAGAAAAGCCTTGTTGACTGCTTTGAACTCTACCGAGACTTGTAACCCAGGAACGATCATGTTAGATACGACTGACTTGAAGCCTCGTTTGCCTTACCAAGTCATGTTTCAGATAGTAGTGGCTCACCCCACGAAAACCTTTACACGAAACATTTTCCGTACGGTGGTAGACGAGGGTGCTTCGACTTGCATTATGTCATTAGCATGCTGGAAAGCCATTGGTCAACCTGAGTTGTCTCCGTCACCTACTCTTCTCACTGCGTTCGATGGTCATTCTTTCCGACCGCATGGCATCATCCCTTCTTTCCCTGTGCAGTTAGGGGGGAAGATCGTGTGCGTCGAAGTAGAGGTAGTCGATGCCCCCATCGATTACAATCTATTGTTAGGCCGTAATTGGACTTACGCAATGCAAGCGGTAGTCGCTACAGTTTTCCGAGTCTTACTGTTTCCACATGAAGGCCGGATAGTGACTATTGATCAATTGTCCTTCTCTCGACCTGACCCAGCCTTGGGGGCATCCACGGTTTCCATGGTAGATAATCCTCAAGCCGGTGTCGTCAATATCGGAGTTGGTTTGTGCTCATCTTTGATGGGTACCTTCGATTACCCACCTCCTCAAGGCAATGTCAAGTTTATATCAACTCACCACAAGGCTGATATTTTCCATGTTTCGTCGTTCCGTACGACTTACTTTCAGGATCCGTGGACTCTTCCTTCCCCATCAGACACGATGGATGCGACAGGGCATGCGGGCATGTCTACGCCCTTGTCGGCCGCTGAAGTAGCGTACTCTTTGGTTCAGCAAACTTTAGCTACTCCTGATCCGATTCCATCACCGGAGTTGGATCCCTTTCTTGAGCCTATCTGGGCTCAGGATTCTCTTGTCAACATCGATTCGTTACACTTAGTCTTGCCTTCCAACGAAGCGATAATCGAAGCAATGACTAGTCTAGACAAACCCTGGGAAGATCTTCATCACAGATCATACTTCCTCCGGGAGTTACACCGAATCGAGGCAGGAGAATTCACTATCACCATGATGGGAGATCAGCCGTGTCCCATTAACCACTTGGCTACACAGGATATTTACGCTGAGGGAAATATGGCGACTATCGCTGAAACGATACCGATCAATATCTCCCAAACCCCCAGCGTCGTGGAGAATGTCTTCGTCGGAGCGGATTGCTCCCCTAAAGAGATTCAGATTTACACAGATCTTTTCAAAGAATTTCGTGATGTTTTTGCCTGGTCTTATTAGGAAATGCTAGGCATCGATCCGAAAACTGTTGAACATGAGATCATTACGTATCCGGACGCAAAGCCTGTTCGACAGAAACTTCGTCCAGTTAATCTGAGGAAGGCAGCAGCTATCAAAGCTGAAGTTGAGAAATTGCTTAAGGTCGGGTTCATATACCCTATCCACTTGACTGAATGGGTGTCAAATCTCGTGCCAGTCGATAAAAAACAAGGCACAATTCGTGTCTATACCGATTTCCGTGATTTGAATAAGGCATGTCTGAAAGATAATTATCCAACCCCATTCATCGATCAGATCATTGATGAGTGCGCCGGTTGTGAAGCCTTTTCATTCATGGATGGTTTCTCAGGTTATAACCAAATCCAAATCAAACCCGAGGACCAACACAAAACGGCATTCATTTGTCCGTGGGGTACATTTGCCTATCGAAAAATGTCTTTTGGTCTCAAGAACGTTGGAGCCACTTTCCAGCGGGCCATGTCTTTTGCGTTTCACGACCTCAAACATATAGTCGAGGCGTATCTAGATGACTTAGCATCACGCTCTCGCAAGCGAAAGGATCATCCTATGCACCTTCGACTAATCTTCGAGCGCTGTCGCTACTTCCGGATTCGATTGAATCCCAACAAGTGCAGCTTTTGCGTCACGTCAAGACGTTTGTTAGGTTTCATCGTTTCATCGTTTGTTAGGCAATAGTCCAGTTGCCCCCCCCACGCACAATTTTACAACTTCAAAGTCTTCAAGGCAAGGAGAACTTCCTACGACGCTTCATCGCCAACTATGCCGAAATAACCAAAGGCTTCATGCGTTTTTTGAAGAAAGACGTTCCTTTTCTCTGGGACGAAGCCGCGCAGCGCTCTTTCGACGCATTGAAACACGCCCTTACAACCGCACCTCTGCTACGGCCACCGAATTATAACAAGGATTNGAGGCCCAGAAGTTTGTCACGCAGCAACAACAAGCTGTGTTGACTAATCCCTTTCAGCATAAGAAGAATTTAACTCAAGCCTCTGCAAGTACGGAGGGGGGCAGCCACGAAAACTGCCCTCCCCAAAATGCTTCATCTTTCGCGAACGTATATATGATGAAAAGTGACGCTTTCATATTAACTAGAGCTCACGATTATAGCAATCCAAGTGCCTCTGATAAGGACAAAGAAGCCGAGATCCCATCTCTTCCTCTACAGATTGAGAAGACGTTGGGTGAAACAATGACTCGCATCCCCAAAGGTGCATTTAAACGCGATTCTCATAATCCAAACGCAAGGGCCACCCAGAACTACTCTGTGGTGGAAGATCTGTCACAAACCCCTTGTGCTATGTCTGCTTTGGAGGTCCTCCAAAGCTGCCCTGCTCAGAGGAAATCCTTATTGACTGCTTTGGGCTCTACTGAGACTTGTAACCCAGGAACGATCATGTTAGATACGACTGACTTGAAGCCTCGTTTGCCTTACCACATCGCGTTTCAGATAGTAGTGGCTCACCCCATGAAAACCTTTACACGGAATATTTTCTGCACAGTGGTAGACGAGGGTGCTTCGACTTACGTTATGTCATTAGCATGCTGGAAAGCGATTGGTAAACCCGAGTTGTCTCCGTCACCTACTCTTCTCACTGCATTCGATGGTCATTCTTTCTGATCGCATGGCATCATCCCTTCTTTCCCTGTGCAGTTAGGGGGAAAGACCGTGTGTGTCAAAGTAGAGGTAGTCGATGCCCCCATCGATTACAATCTATTGTTAGGCTGTAGTTGGACTTATGCAATGCAAGCAGTGGTCGCTACAGTTTTTTGAGTCTTACTGTTTCCACATGAAGGCTGAATAGTGTCTATTGATCAGTTATCCTTCTCTCGACCTGACCTAGCCTTGGGGGCATCCACGGTTCCCATGGTAGATAATCCTCAAGCCGGTGTCATCAACATAGGAGTTGGTTTGGGCCCATCTTTGATGGGTACCTTCGATTACCCACCTCCTCAAGGCGATGTCAAGTTTATATCGACTCACCACAAGGCTGAGATTTTCCATGTTTCGTCGTTCCGCACGACCTACTTTCAGGATCCGTGGACTCTTCCTTCCCCATCAGACACGATGGATGCGATAGGGCATGCGGGCATGTCTACGCCCTTGTCAGCTGCTGAAGTAGCGTACTCTTTGGTTCAGAAAACTTCAGCTACTCCCGATTCGATTCCAGTACCAGAGTTGGATCCACTCCATGAGCCTATCTGGGCTTAGGATTCTCTTGTCAACACCAATTCATTAGACTTAGTCTTGCATTCCGACGAAGCTATAATAGAAGCAATGACTGGTCCGGACAAACCCTGGGAAGATCTTCATCATAGATTATATTTTCTCCCGGAGTTACATCGAATCGAGGCAGGAGAATTCACTATCACCATGACGGGAGATCAGCTTTGTCCCATTAACCTCTTGGCTACACAGGATATTTACACTGAGGGCAATATGACGACTATCGCTGAAACGATACCTATCAATATCTCCTGAACCCCCGGCGTCGTAGAGAATGTCTTCGTTGGAGCAGATTGCTCCCCCTAAGAGATTCATATTTACACAGATCTTTTCAAAGAATTCCGCGACGTTTTTGCTTGGTCTTACGAGGAAATGTCAGGCATCGATCCGAAAATTGTTGAACATGAGATCATTACGTATCCGGAAGCAAAGCCTGTCCGACAGAAACTTCGTCCAGTTAATCCAAGGAAGGCAGCAACTATCAAAGATGAAGTTGAGAAATTGCTTAAGGATGGGTTCATATACCCTATCCACTTGACTGAATGGGTGTCAAATCTCGTGCCCGTCGATAAAAAACAAGGCACGATTCGTGTCTGTACCAATTTTCGTGATTTGAATAAGGCATGTCCGAAAGATAATTATCCAACCCCATTCATCGACCAGATCATTGATGAGTGCGCCAGTTGTGAAGCCTTTTCATTCATGGATGGTTTCTCGGGTTATAACCAAATCCAAATCAAACCCGAGGACCAACACAGAACGACATTCATTTGTCCGTGGGGTACATTCGCCTATCGAAAAATGTCTTTTGGTCTCAAGAATGCTGGAGCCAGTTTCCAGCGGGCCATGTCTTTTGTGTTTCATGACCTCAAACATATAGTCGAGGCTTATCTAGATGACTTAGCATCACGCTCTCACAAGCAAAAAGATCATCCAACGCACCTCCGACTAATCTTCGAGCGCTGTCGCTACTTCCGGATTCGCTTGAATCCCAACAAGTGCATCTTTTGCGTCACGTCAGGACGTTTGTTAGGTTTCNTAGTGGCTCACCCCACGAAAACCTTTACACGAAACATTTTCCGCACAGTGGTAGACGAGGGTGCTTTGACTTGCGTTATGTCGTTAGCATGCTGGAAAGCCATTGGTCAACCCGAATTGTCTCCGTCACCTACTCTTCTTACGGCTTTCGATGGTCGTTCTTTCCGACCGCACGGCATCATCCCTTCTTTCCCGGTACAGCTAGGGGGGAAAACTGTGTGCGTCGAAGTAGAGGTAGTCGATGCCCCCATCGATTACAATCTCTTGTTGGGTCGTAGTTGGACGTATGCAATGCAAGCTGTGGTCGCTACAATTTTCCGAGTCCTATTGTTTCCACATGAAGGTCGGATAGTGACTATTGATCAGCTGTCCTTCTCCTGACCTGACCCAACCTTGGGGGCATCCACGGTTCCTTTGGTAGATAATCCTCAAGCCGGTGTCGTCAACATAAGAGTTGGTTTGTGCCCATCGTTGATGGGTACTTTCGATTACCCACCTCCTCAAGGCAATGTTAAGTTTATATCGACTCACCACAAGGCTGAGATTTTCCATGTTTCGTCGTTCCGCACGACTTACTTTCAGGATCCGTGGATTCTTCCTTCCCCATCAAACCCGATGGAAGCGACAGGGCATGCGGGCATGTCTACGCCCTTGTCGGCCGCTGAAGTAGCATACTCTTTGGTTCAGTAGACTTCAGCTACTTCGGATCCGACTCCCACACAAGAGTTGGATCCACTCTTCGAGCCGATCTGGGCTCAGGATTCTCTTGTTAACACCGATTCGTTAGACTTAGTCTTGCCTTCTGACGAAGCTATAATTGAAGCAATGACTGGTCCAGACAAACCTTGGGAGGATCTTCATCACAGATCATACTTCCTCCCGGAGTTACACCGAATCGAGGTAGGAGAATTCACTATCACCATGACGGGAGATCAGCCTTGTCCCATTAACCTCTTAGCTACACAAGATGTTTATGCTGAGGGCAACATGGCGACTATCGCTGAAACGATGCCTATCAATATCTCCCGCATCCCCGGCGTCATGGAGAATGTTTTCGTCGGAGCGGATTGCTCCCCGAAAAGATTCAGATTTACACGGATCTTTTCAAAGAATTCCGCGACGTTTTCGCCTGGTCTTATGAGGAAATGCCAGGAATCGATCCAAAAATTGTTGAACATGAGATCATTACGTATCCAGACGCGAAGCCTGTTCGACAGAAACTTCGTCCAGTTAATCCAAGGAAGGCAGCAGCTATCAAAGCTGAAGTTGAGAAATTTCTTAAGGCTGGGTTCATATACCCTATCCACTTGACCGAATGGGTGTCAAATCCCATTCTAGTCGATAAAAAACAAGGCACGATTCGTGTCTGTACCGATTTCCATGATTTGAATAAGGCCTGTCCGAAAGATAATTATCCAACCCCATTCATCGACCAGATCATTGATGAGTGCGTCGGTTGCGAAGCCTTTTCATTTATAGATGGGTTCTCAGGTTATAACCAAATCCAAATCAAACTCGAGGATCAACATAAAACGGCATTCATCTGTCCATGGGGTACATTCTCCTATCGAAAGATGCCTTTCGGTCTCAAGAACGCTGGAGCCACTTTTCAGTGGGCCATGTCTTTTGCGTTTCACAACCTCAAACACATAGTCGAGGCTTATCTAGATGACTTAGCATCACGCTCTCGCAAGCGAAAAGATCATCCAATGCACCTCCGACTAATCTTCGAGCGCTGTCGCTACTTCCAGATTCGCTTAAATCCCAACAAGTGTATCTTTTGCGTCACGTCAGGATGTTTGTTAGGTTTCATCGTTTCAACAACGGGGATCATGGTTGATCCTCTTAAGGTGGAGGCAATAGTCCAGTTGCCCCCCCCCGCGCACAATTTTGCAACTTCAAAGTCTTCAAGGTAAGGCGAACTTCTTACGACGCTTCATCGCCAACTATGCCGAAATAACCAAGGGCTTCATGCATTTACTAAAGAAAGACGTTCNGTGCTTCGACTTGCGTTATGTCATTAGCATGTTGGAAAGCCATTGGTCAACCCGAGTTGTCTCCATCACCTACTCTTCTTACTGCGTTCGATGGTTGTTCTTTTCGACCGCATGGCATCATCCCTTCTTTCCCTGTGCAGTTAGGGGGAAAGACCGTGTGCGTCGAAGTAGAGGTAGTCGATGCCCCCATCGATTACAATCTATTGTTAGGCCGTAGTTGGACTTATGCAATGCAAGCGGTGGTCGCTATAGTTTTCTGAGTCTTACTATTTCCACATGAAGGCCGGATAGTGACTATTGATCAGTTATCCTTCTCTCGACCTGACCCAGCCTTAGGGGCATCCATGGTTCCCATGGTAGATAATCCTCAAGTCGGTGTCGTCAACATAGGAGTTGGTTTGTGCCCATCTTTGATGGGTACCTTCGATTACCCACCTCCTCAAGGCGATGTCAAGTTTATATCGACTCACCACAAGGCTGAGATTTTTCATGTTTCGTCGTTCTGCACGACTTACTTTCAGGATCCGTGGACTCTTCCTTCCCCATAAGACACGATGGATGCGACAGGGCATGCGGGCATGTCTATGCCCTTGTCGGCTGCTGAAGTAGCGTACTCTTTGGTTCAAAAAACTTCAGCTACTCCCGATCCGATTCCAGTACCAGAGTTGGATCCACTCCATGAGCCTATCTGGGCTCAGGATTCTCTTGTCAACACTAATTCGTTAGACTTAGTCTTGCCTTCCGACGAAGCTATAATAGAAGCAATGACTGGTCCGGACAAACCCTGGGAAGATCTTCATCATAGATCATATTTTCTCCCAGAGTTACATCGAATCGAGGCAGGAGAATTCACTATCACCATGACGGGAGATCAACCTTGTCCCATTAACCTCTTGGCTACACAGGATATTTACGCTGAGGGCAATATGGCGACTATCGCTGAAACGATACCTATCAATATCTCCCGAACCCCCGACGTCATGGAGAATGTCTTCGTCGGAGCAGATTGCTCCCCCGAAGAGATTCAGATTTACACAGATCTTTTCAAAGAATTCTGCGACATTTTTACTTTTTCTTACGAGGAAATGCCAGGCATCGATCCGAAAATTGTTGAACATGGGATCATTACGTATTCGGACGCAAAGCCTATTCGACAGAAACTTCATCCAGTTAATCCAAGGAAGGCAGCAGCTATCAAAGCTGAAGTTGAGAAATTGCTTAAGGCCGGGTTCATATACCCTATCCACTTGACTGAATGGGTGTCAAATCCCGTGCTCGTCGATAAAAAACAAGGCACGATTCATGTCTGTACCGATTTCCGTGATTTGAATAAGGCATGTCTGAAAGATAATTATCCAACCCCATTCATCGACCAGATCATTAATGAGTGCACCGGTTGTGAAGCCTTTTCATTCATGGATGGTTTCTCGGGTTATAACCAAATCCAAATCAAACCCGAGGACCAACACAAAACGACATTCATTTGTCCGTGGGGTACATTCGCCTATCGAAAAATGCATTTTGGTCTCAAGAATGCTGGAGCCACTTTCCAGCAAGCCATGTCTTTTGCGTTTCATGACCTCAAACATATAGTCGAGGCTTATCTAGATGACTTAGCATCACGCTCTCGCAAGCGAAAAGATCATCCAACGCACCTCCGACTAATCTTCGAGCGCTGTCGCTACTTCCGGATTCTCTTGAATCCCAACAAGTGCAGCTTTTGCGTCATGTTAGGACGTTTGTTAGGTTTCATCATTTCAACAACCGGGATCATGGTTGATCCTCTCAAGGTGGAGGCAATAGTACAGTTGCCCCCCCCACGCACTATTTTACAACTTCAAAGTCTTCAAGGTAAGGCAAACTTCTTACGACGCTTCATCGCCAACTATGCCGAAATAACCAAGGGCTTCATGCGTTTACTAAAGAAAGACGTTCCTTTTCTCTGGGACGAAGCCACGCAGCACTCTTTCGATGCATTAAAACACGCCCTTATAACCGCACCTCTGCTACGGCCACCGAATTATAATAAGGATTTCCTATTATATCTGCCTGCCGCAGAGTCAACCATAGGCATGGTTTTAGTTCAGGAAGATGATTCATTTTCTGAATACGTGATCTATTACCTGAGCCGAGGCCTCGTAGGACCGGAACTTAATTATACACA
>JZKD02S0063193.1:156677-173659 GCA_000966675.3 Picea glauca
GGTATAATTTTATTCCTTTTCAGGCCTGAGGGACTAAATCTACGAAAAAGAAACCCCCCCGGAGTCCATAGTTAAGCTCTTTTCAGACTCCCTAAAATTGAAAAGATTTCCGAGTAACCTTATTCTTTCACACTCGTTAAAACGGTCCAGAAGAACATTCCTGACGGAGTCCATAGTTAAGCTTTTTTCAGACTCCTTAAAATTGAAAAAAATAGCCGAGTGATCTTGTCCTTGTCACACTCATTAAAATGGTTTTGAATCGACATCTATTTGGTGCTAGTTTACCCCTTTTTAGAACCAACTAGACTATTGACGAAAAATGTACCCCAATGGAGTTTCCTTTTATGTTTTTTCAGACTCTCTAAACATGAAAAATCACCGAGCTTCCCTTCTTTGGGCTCGTTAAACTTACATCGACGGACGTTACCATTGTGTTTTCTATCAACCGCATTTGCATCCTTTACCCATCAGCCTAGTAACAGTTTGCGTCTGCGTTTTAACACCTTTGGCCACTGGAGGATTTTTCCGAGTATCATTTCTAGAACATCAGTCTTGTCCTTGTGCCTTGAACTTGTATGTTTGCGATCCTCGTTCCTCCCTTGTAACGTAATATTCTTTTATTCTTTTTCCAAATATTCAAAAAGAACAACAAAAAAAAAAAAATCAAATATACCCCAAAAAGAGGATGGGAAAAGTATTTTCTTTGTTGGCAGCATTATGAGTCTCCCTTGGATAAAGCACATCAGAATATGGGATGTAGTACGACCTTAGGAAGCCTTGCTCGTTACAGAGTTGTGTCCTCCACCGTTTGGTTACTCTTCCAAACATATGGAGAGTTTGCGTTGCCTCCTACTTCATAGACTTATGATTAACATATATGTTGTCTGAGTCTTATCACTTGTTGTGCTATTGTCCAAGGGAAGTTTGTTACTTAGCCTGAGTCGGCCACTCTGCAATATGTCTCTTGTCTGCATACCCGACCATCCTGAACGCCCAATCAAGTCTTTGTTCGAAATCAATGAAGCCTTCAGTCCGATCATCAAGATTATCAAGTCCGTAACTGACAAGCCGTCGAAGACCTCTGGGTAGTGCAGTCGTACACTCATATTACACTCCTACCCGAGTCGTGAAGATTTTGAAGTTGTTGCTCGAGCTCTGAATTACAGCCATCAGGCCAAGACAACTTCTGAGAGATGGATACTTCCTATGTATATCTTTCTGATTTCGATATGTAGCTCCACTGTGTATTGTTCAAGGCTACTCTTTATAGTTATTTGATATGGATCTACAGTGTATTTGATTGGTATCCATGGTTCTGATTTATCCCGAGCATGGGTATGCCCGCCTCGGTGAGACATTTGATATTTTTTGTAGACGGCACTTCCTGATTCCTGATTCCTGGGCTCACTCATTCAGCATCTCAGTACAGATTGATAAAGAATTGGTAATGTATTTCGGCCATCAGATGCTATTTTGACCTCACACATTAGGGGGCATCTGTTATAACCCTAAATTGCACTATCCCTGCTTACTTGGCATCAGGCCTACTCATTGCCTTTCCTTGCCAAAGCCATGCTGATCAAACTCTTCAAAAACCTCCTAAATCAAGTAACCCGTGCCCTAACCTAACACTGGGCACGTTGGGATGTTGGTAGGCCTTCTATAGCACGCGTGTGAATGTTGGCTGGCCCACTATAGCCCGTGTTTACCTAACAAAGAAAAAAATCAAGAAATTTTCCGCCAGGACGAAGAGCTTTTTGTTAGTTAACTGGAACTCCCAGCCATGCATGGCCGAGAGTTTTCCTAAAACCCTAGATCCTTCTAGCCTATAAAAGGAGGGGTAGGGGTACTATTCAAAGGAGGAAAAATCATAGCAAAGAAACTCTGCCAAATTGCCAAGTCAGTTTTGTCCCAACCCTTTAGCCTTGCCTCAAGCTTTAGGAGAAATTCAAGCAGCAGCAGTTGGAGGACAAAAGAAGAGGAGGAGCCCAGGATCAGGATCGAGAAACGGTGGCTGATCTCAGAAATCATTGTAAGTTGATTCATATTGAGATTAATGAAAAAGATACTTTTCCCGTCCCGAATACATGAGTCTCATCTATGTTTTTTGATTTATGTTTTATCTCTAACCCCCTAGTAGATCAGTAGCATGCATGCATAGTTTTGTCTTGATTGCAGGAAGATTTGTGGAAGGAGCAGCAGCAGCAAGGAGATAACAACTCAACGGAGGATCTACTTCAACCGTCGATAAAAAGGTTAGTTCATTCTTCCAGTGTTTTCCTGAGAAAAGGGGTTGAGATTTTGGGTAGAAGGTTAAAAGTTAAGTCTTAAGGGTCATGATCTGCGTATAAGTTTAGAGACCTAGCTTATTAGTCCGTAGTGTAGAATACCCCACAACACGTATGAAAGCATTGGTGTTGGCTTACTGAAAGATTCTAGCCTCATGGGTACCTTCCCTACACCACTTCCACCGACTACACATCATATTGCCAGCGTCGATATGATTTCGACTGTGACTTATCAATCTTTGGAAACATCTAACCCTTGGATTGTACCTTATCCTTTGGAATTCGATGCACTAAGTTACACTGTGCCACTTAGTCCAGATGAAACGTCATATGTTTCTACCCAATCTGCTTCTCCCTCATCATATGCCCAACATCTATTGGCACTTGATAGTTCCTCGATGCAATCACGATTGCGTTCCTTGTCATCTGTGATCGACTACATTTTCCCACCTTTTCCTTTGGATGAATCTCTTCCAGAAATGTTTCACATTGACAAGTTAGCTCGGGATAATTACTGTCACTGATCCTCTTTTCTTCCCCCTCATGAAGAAATTCGGGCAGATATACTGTCTGTCTCCCCTCTTGGTGTTGATTTTTCACCATCTCCCATTCTTTCAACTTCCAATGATTTGGATCCGGTAGTGGACATGGTGATTTCTTCAGTAGGATTATTGGAGCCTAATCTCCTTACTCCTATCATGACCCTTGACATGTGTTCCTTCTCGAGTGATTATCTTCCATATAACAAAGATCTCCTGGAGGCCATGACCACGTTTTATCCATTGACATGGTACCCTTCCAGAGCATTTTCCTCTTGGAAGCCATGATCAAGATGAAACTACGAGCATAGTTTCTTTTCTCTGTGGCAAGCTCGTTAAAAAATGAAACAAAGGTCCTGAGCATAGTTTTTTTCCTGTGTCAAGCTCGTTAAAATATGAAACAATCATCTCTCTTGAACCTTCTTTTCATCTACCCTTCTCCTTTTTCTCATCTACTAGAGAAATTGGTGACAACCTCAGAGCCGGTGAATGAATCGAAGCTTGGAGGGCATGTCTCCATCCTTTGATGATCTTTCTGGAGTTAAGCCACTAACTTTCAATCTGGGGGCATACCAAGCTTAGTCTTTGTTCTTTCTCATGCTCATAAATACATGAGAATGCATCCGGGTAGACTTTTATCTCTTTTTAGGACCTGTATGGATACACGAAAAAGGAACCCCCTGGAGTCTCCTTTAAGCTCTTTTTAGACTCTCTAAACATGAAAAGATTGCCGAGTGATCTTGCTTCCTTTTCCACTCGTTAAATGGTTTGAAAGGGCGTCTTTTGAGTGATAATTTATCTCTTTTTCGGCCTCGTGAGACTACTATTACGAAAAAGGACAACACTGGAGTCATCTTTAAGTCCTTTTTAGACTCTCTAAAGATGAAAAGATTACCGAGCGACCTTGTTCTTTTCACGTTCGTTAAATTATTTGAAGAAAACGTCTGTTGAGCGATAGTTTATCTCTTTTTCGGTCTCGTCAGACTACTTTACGAAAAAGGAACTGAGAGAGTTATCTTTTAAGTGTTTTTCCAGACTCTATAATCATGAAAAACCTTCACTTTTTCTGTCTTTGGACTCGCTAAACAAAACATCAACAGACCCATATGGGATCGAACCCTTACTTCTTCCAGTTCGTTAAATAAAGGAAGAGGAACTTACTGAAGGTGAGTTTTATCGAGCATGTGTTATCCTCCTCGAGCTCGTTAAATCAAAAAGAGGTACTCATCTATCTGGATGGGGGAAAAATTGAAAGAAGCAAGCCAGGCAGTCTTTCAAGTAACTCTTAGAGTCTCCCTTGAACACAACACTTTGTTTTTTCACACATTACAATCCGTTGAACCTCTACAATGAGCCAATCCTTTGAGTTTCTTTCACTCCTTTGGGTCACCTGACGTAAGTCACAACATCCACTGTATCATCAAGTTTTGGTCTATGTCATTTTTCTGCCATTGTGCCTCAATGTTCAAGGGAAGTATCCACGTCGAGAGTCAACCATCACAAATATCTTGTCTCAATACTCATGTCAGTCCATGTTCATTTGATCTACCAATTATATCTCTATGTCTGTTTCGTGTCGTTGATGGGGGATACATTAAGGCCCTCCTTCGACGATCCTATTCCTGTCGACTTCAATGCGTTATCCAGGAATTAGACTTAGAAACCAGTTAGTACTTTGGGACCTGCATGCCTCAATGGCAGGCCTCCTCACATTTGAAAATAGGTTTACATCACTGACCTCTGATCGGATGATTCCACGGATGTTTGAATCCAGCTCATCCATTCACATTCGTTGGAATGTACTAGGGTACCTTGGGAATCATTGACATTAATGGTGATCTCCCTCACACTTGTTAACGGTTTACATCATTGACCGATAATCAAGTGGTTTCTGCCATGTTCGACATCAAGACATCTATTCACATGGTTAGATTCATACTACATTGGGATCGGTAAGAAGACCCTGGGTTGAGTGATCACTTTGATATGTGCTTTGCCCAGGTTGCGAAGGAGTTTCTCTTGAACAATGACACATATACTGTTACATAGATCCACTTTGTATTGGTCGTGGCTATGTCTTGTCATCTTGTAGATCCACTGTGTATTTCTCGTGGCTACGATTAGTTCAAGTCATCAGAGTATAGATCCACATTGTATCCTCGGTGGATATACCTTTTTTATCAATACAATTATGGATCTGCAGTGGATTTTATGGCAGCCATATCTTGCAAGTCTTGATCACCCAAGCATAGGTATGCCTGCCTTGGGTTTGAAACGTGTCATAATATTTGTTGGATGTTTGTGTGTAGCTTCTATCAAGTTCTCTGCATCTATACCCTTGCTCGAAAGTCTACAAAGTATTTTAGTTATCATTTCTCGTCTTCTAACTTCATACTTTGGGGGGCAATTTGTTACACATAAAAAATACTCACTTTGATAGTGTTGCAAGTGTCGTCATTACAAGGTCGCAAGTGTCGCATGTTTCTCACAAGTGTCACAAGTGTCAAAGAAATCATGTTGCCATGATGCCTATGTTGTGCCTATAACGACATGAGAAGGACACTTGAAACACCTCAAACATTTGATTTGGAAGAGGAGAAATGAGTCAGCAGGCTTACAAACCTTTTTCCATCTGAAAGCACCTCAAAAACTGAGTTTTTGGAGGGGAGCACTCCCCTATACCTCTTCTAGGAGTGTTGGCGCTCCCCCTTACACTGTCTGGGAGCATTATAAAGCTCTTTGGCCCTTCTGCAGGAGCGCTCCTACCCTCAGGAGCACTGACACTCCCCTAAAGCCTACTAGGGAGCGCTATATCACTCTGAGTGCCCTTTTGAGGGAGCACTACCTATTTTAGGCAATAGTTGAGTTGCTAAGATGAATAGGGGAAGGATCTTTTCATTCTTAGAAGATAGTTGAGCTTGAATCCCTAGTCCATCCATGATCTTAGGGCAGATCCTCAACTAAAGGAGGAAAATCCTCTCCTTCCCTAAGGATATCTCAAGTTTTTTAGCCTCTCCAAGGCTATATAAGCAAGATTTCTAATGGTGAAAAGGGATTGGAAAGGGAGAATCACACCAAACTTATGATCTCAGAAGTGGTGCTGGAACAGAGATGTTTTGGAAGCAAGAGACCTATGATCTCATAGGGAGAAATCGGTGAAGCTATCATCATTCAGATCATGGATATTTTGAGCAAGAGGTAGACAAGGAGGACTTGACGAAACTGCTGCAATCCATCTACGGCTGTAAGCAATGTTTTGTCCTCATTAATATAATTTTCTTGGCTTGTTTCTTTCTAATTCATGTTCAATCTCACATGAATTTGTCTCTTTAGTAGATAGACCTATTTTGGACTAATCTTGATAGAGTAGGAAGTGGTCGTAATTTGTTTGTCTATAGGGCTTATCGAGGAGAGAAATATTGGAGCTCAACTTGGAGCCTGCGGGGAAAAACACTGGTAAAAGGTACTTATTTTCTCCTTCCTTCTCACACACTAGTCCACCTAGATCTAAAAGGAAGCTAGTGACCATGATAAGCACTTTATTTCTTAGAGTTAAGAGTCTAGCTCTTTGAGGAGATCTACCTATCCACAGGGAGATTTTCCTTCAACATCAACCTTGTAGGTTGAGGTATTTTAGAAGAAGGAGCATTATTCTCTCCATAGATGTTAGGATTGGTCCTTCTAGTAGCCATAGCCATATTTTTACTTTCAACATTTCTTGCCACCTTAAATGCATTCTCCAATGATTTGGGTTCCCAAAGGAGAACCTCATGTTGAATGTTATCTCTTAAATTTCCTATGAATACATCAATCAAGTGCTCATATGGAATATATGTTATCTTTATATTCAATCTTTGGAAGTTCTCAATGTGCTCTATAACTGAACTCTTTGCTTGAGATTTATCAATTGGCTAAAGAAGTTATTGCTCCTTGTATCCTCATAGTGTGCTATCATTTCTTCTGTGAAAATGATCCAAGTGATGAGTGATTTGCGAGAACAAAGCCATCGATACCATACAAACTGATTGGGTTCTAAATATAACGAAGCAATTCGTACCTTTTGTGTATGTGGCACATTATGTAGATCAAAGAATTGCTCCATCTAAAGTATCCATGTGACAGGGTCCTTTCCATAAAACTTCCTCATATCGATCTTAGGAACATGGTTGGTATTCAACCCAAAGTTGGAGTTTCTCCATTCTCGATTCACCTTCTTTGTGTCCTCATCATGAATTGCATAGGATACATTTTCACTTTTAGGTGTCCTCTCTATTACAAAATTTTTCAATCCTTCCATGATCTCCTGTTTTAAACCATCCATCTTTGCCTCTGACTTAGATTCCATCTTGTGTAGTTCATCTTTTGTTACTGTATTCTTTTTTAAACCATTTATGTCCCTATGCATTTCTTCACCTTCATCAAGAGTCCAAGTAGGATTGTCTGGAGGCTTATTTGGTGTAGAAGTTCCCTTTTCTGGTGGCATGTTGGCCAAGTATCACTTTAAACCTTGATTTTGAGGTGGTTCTGCTAGACAATCTTCCTTTTATTGTATCTCTAGAATTTCGGCCCTTCTGAGTATGAAATTTTATTTTTTTGTAGGTATCTTATATTTCTTCTCTGCAATGCCACAGGTCTGATCAAAATTGTATGTGCCAAGTGGAATTTATGGTAACTTCCCCACAACTTGTTGATTTTTTTCCTTTCCAGGAGATCTCACTTGTATAGCATGCCCCACACAAAATAATTGATAACAAATTCTGAAAATCATACCAGAACTACTGCAGTTTGTCCAATATCCAATGCAATTGGTATCAGGGAATTTGGATACTCTAGGAAGAATTTATGATTGTTTTACCTGGAACACTTGCTTGAGACTAGTCAAATACCCTATCTTCCACAGGGTGTATATACAAATTTAAGATGACCTAGAAGCTGAAATTGTTACCACAGATACCTTACTAATTTCTATGAATAGCGTCCGGATTTCAGGGTCTGAAACATTACAAAAAACTTTTTATATTGAAAATTATGCAATGACTCAATTCAGGATGATTCCAGAGCCCTATCTTAGAAAGGTTGTATCTCTAAAAGTATAAGGCCTCAGGAGATGAAATTTTAACCCAACGTACCTTTATCCATATAATAAATATCCTCCAATTAGTTCCTTATGACTCATTGTAGAAAACAAGTTATAGTGAAAATTCCAAGGTGTCTCATATGTAGCAGCGAAACCCCAAGACCTTGATCTCTGATACCATATGTTAGGAACCAAATATCAATATAGCATAGAAAAACCTCAGAATAAGTACTCAACGCCTTGAAAAAGAGAGAAATTCAGATAATAAGCCTCTTCGAGGGGGAAACCTCCTTATGCCCACATAAATGTTCAATTACAAGATGATTCCAATTGAAAATGTCTCCTTGGTATATATAGGAGACTAGGAGGTATAATTACAACTAATGGACTAAAGCCGACATAAATAAAACAACATTACTAATGTAATATGCCCTAATTAAGGGGTAATGATCCACTATTTAGGGACTAACAGAAGTAACATTATGAGCATTTTAAATTCAACAATTTTTCAGTGTTTTTCCGGAAAAAACCATGATTTTTTGTAGTAAGTTATTTTTAACCCTGGTTCTTGTTCAATATTTTTTTCCAAGAAAGATGCATTTTACAGGAAAATATGATGGTCCTAGTATTGTAGACTTCTTAAATTCCCACAAGTCAGAATGGAAAGAGTAGTGGAAATTTTGTCTACACCTTCATTTGAGAGAAGATGCTCACACATGGTGGAATTCCCTTAGCAATAAAAAATTGATGGCACTCTCTAATGAAGAATTTGAAAAATTCCTTTTAGAAAAATGGTCTCATGCCAAAAGTAAAGAAAGAAACAATGGTTTATTTTCATGCGGAAATTCTATATTACAGGTTCATGGATGTATTCATAAAGAAAATATCATCATTTCTACTAAGCCTAGTTGCCTGCATAATTTTATCAATGTTAAGTTGGTTAATAGATTATAAGTTTCTGCAAATAATGTTCAAAGCACATAGGTTGAGGGTGAAAATGTTCAATTTTTTAAATATTTGAAGATCACCATGGAAAAATATGTGTTACATTCAAATTTTTATGCTATGGATATGGATGAAGTGGATATATTTTTGGGATATCCTTGGATAGAATCCATGGGTACCATTAATATTAATGTACAAAAGAAGTTTTTGAAGTTGTGGTACAAGAAGAAGAAAATCACCTTGTAGGATGTGTCTCTTAGTAATAAATATGGGCCTATGGTGGCCAACAAAGAAGTTATTATAGAGTCTTAAGTTGAATCATAGGCTGAGTCTACAGAAGGAGTTGAAGAAAAACTATAGGAAGGACATAATCAAGAAACTAAGGATGTCATTGACTCAAAGGCACATAGTGTTTCATATTTGAAGAAAAAAGAACATATTCCTAAATTTGTTGTATATCGTCATCCACATCATATGAAGAAACAACAGTCATCAAGGAAATGGAATGTGCATCAACACATTTATGCACCAGCAGGGCACTAGACAAGAAACCGATCAAGAGGTGCATGGAGGACTACCAGAACTACGGGAAGAGATCAGGCTACAAAAATAATCCCATGGGAACCCTGACATGATGCAAAGCAACATCAGAGTGGAAAGGAAAAAATTGGACATCATGTTCATCTTCCATTAGGATGAATGGATGGTCGTACTTGGTACTAGTTGGATACATTGCTTAGTCGACCCTCTTTTATGGTTTCTTCTCATGTTTAGAGGATGAAACATGTGAAGGGGGATGGAATGTAGTATACCTAAGGGGGTAATATGGGGTATCTAGGGAGGTACACAATGAGAATGTGGTTATGTATTATTAGTGGAAGTCATTTAATATATGAGAATGTTTTCATTCAATGTAAGGTGGACTAGGTACACTATATTAGTAAAGGCTCACTATGGTAGTTAAATGTAATAAATGTGAGAAGGTTCTCTAGAAGGTTCCTAGGAGATAGATAGAGATATATAAATAAGTGTAAGCAATGTAATGAAGCATAGTGAATAATATTGTGAATTTCTCAAACATTTCTTGAGGACTGTTATCCTTGCTTAAAAATTAATATATGGTGTTACCCTACCTCAAGGGTTTTGACTGTTTCTTGTGTTCAATATTTTGGTGAATGGTTTGGTTTACTCTTGTTGATATTGTGGAATTATTATGAGATTTATATTAATATATATTTAGGTACTTAACATGTCCAGATCCATGCAGTCCATTCCTAGAGCTATGCTACTTCTCTTACTTCAAGCACAATACTGTATGTTTGTTTTGTTTCCTGCTACTTCCTCTATAATCTAACCTCTGGATGGGTTGTTGGTGTCAGCTTCCCAACCAAATCTACTATATCTTGTTTATACCCATCCATTTTCTATGCTATCATATTTATGTTTTCTTCGATGTTGAGTTCTCCTACTAGTGCGTTGTCTGGAATTGTCTGGAAGACTTCCTCAAGTATTTGCTGCAGTTTGTCTACGTGTTGTTTTTCCTCCTCACATTCAATCTGCACTTCTTTTAGGACTGTCTCTAGCACCTCCTTCTCTACCTTGGTTGTCTCCAAGTTTGTTGCATCCATTCTTTCCTTTGATTGTAATTATTGTGCGATTCTCATCTACAACTTATATATCACTTTTGTTGGTATCTTAGCCAATTCCAATTCCATATATTCCACGTCATTGACCTATTTCTATGCTATGTCTTCATGCATTTGCGACAAGTCCTTAGTAATGCTAAATTTTTCACTTTCTAATATCATTATTTGTATTGTGTCCTCCTCACTTGCATTGGCCTGCCCTGTTCTTGCACTATTTTTTTCTACTGTGTCTATTCTTTGTGTTGTGCCTTGGTGAATTGTATCTGCTCCAATACCTCCTCTATTAGCTCTTGCATTATCTTCTCTCTTTGTTTTTCTACATCTTCATTTCTTCTATGGTGTGGTCTTGTACTCTTTCTGTGACTAATTATACATCATATTTTTTTATTGAATACCAAGGGACATCCTTATGCATATTCATTTTGTTGTGTGCTCCTCCTGACTGTAAAATAGTTTTCTTGAGTGGCCTTGACTCTGTTTTCTCTATTGTGATTGGGGTATCTAGTATGCCCCCTCCTACTTTTCCCTCCTGTGTAGGGATGTTATTTTCCCTACACATATTTCCATTAGTGGTCTTTTCACTAGTCTTCTACTATGTGATAGGCTTAGGGATAGCCTTTTTATATCTAAGTGTTCTTTTTGCTGCACTCCCCTTTGTCTGTTTCATGTGCACTATTGCTTTTCTTGTATTTCCTTCTAGGGTACTCTTATTTTGTGAGGAGCCTGCTTCTGATGGTTGCTTATATTTTTATTGATCCAATGGTACCTTCCATTCCTCCCAGTATTTCATTTCCCATTGCACTTCCTCTGTTGTGATGTAGTATCTCATTTGTAGCCACTCCTTCTCTTGATCCACTTTTTCTTGGATCCACATATTTTTCCTTGATGATTTGACGTTGGATATAGTCTTGTATTCCTCTACCAACTCAGGTGGGATCCTCCAAGTTTCGGCCACCTTTTCCTATATTTCTTCCAAATATATTGCAAATATACTGGATTTTTTTTGTCTTTCCTTTGCGACAGTTTTGTGCCACAATGTTACGTACCGTGTTGCGTGACATTTTTTGAGTCTATGATAGAATAAACTGTATTCAGGGTGTTTCCATACCTCTAAAGAAATAATTATGAGTAACCACAAATAGTGGAGCTCTGTGCCTAACTCCTGGGTGTCTTTGCAATAATCCAAAAATATATTTAACAAGTATGGACTCCAGCTAAATACAATCCCTTTTGTGCAGTACGTAGTTGTTGTTATCACCCCTGCTAGTGCTTCTTCTTTGTGACACTTCCTTAGAAATTTACTAAGTTTTGTTGCTAACCTCACCATGGGTTCACTTATTTTGTTTATAATGATCTCTCTAGATCCTCTCTTTGTTCCATAGGTTTTATTCATTTCCTCTTCCAAGGATTTCTCCTTGGTCTTGTCATCCATATACTACGTAAGTTTCTCACCATCTGTGGGAACACCTGTTATTTTTGTAATTAACTCGACGTCAATTGAGATTGGCCTATATAGCCATAGAATTCCTTCATGCATTACTGATAGTAATTGTTTGATGGAATTATTTACATCCTTACCCCTTCCAAAATGTGATATCTCTAACAGGTTCATTATGCTTGTTTTATATGAACCTGTTATCGATTGTTTGGGTTCTATTATATATACTCCTATCACATAACCCCTCTTCTCTCCATGTATACTTGTTTCTCAAATTATGGAAACTTATCTCTGTCTTTTGTATCATGGTCTACATAGTGCAATTTATCTATGCATCCTAGCAAATATGGTAAAACCTATAATCCTGTTGGTATGCGTGGTATCACAAGGGTTACCTGTTGTTGCATGTGTGATGACCTCTAGACTGTTTTTTTCCTTTCCCCTTTGCTCGTGCCCTTGAGGGTTCTGCCTCCTGCTGCATTTTCTCTTCCTATTCCTCTTTTGCACTAGACACTTGCTGCTTCATGATCTCTTATACTTGTATATCCTCCTACTTAGTTGGCTCTACATCAGATTGAACCCTCAACTCATCAGACTTAGTTCTTTCCTCATCTACTTCATCTGTTGGCTGGATTGTTTTCATTCTAGGTTGTTGTGTCAAGATTTTCTCTTCCACCATGTTCTGTGGGTCAATATCCATTTGTCCTATCGTAGGGGCCGACTCATGCTCCTCCACCAATGTAGGGCTCACTGGTTTGATGACCGAGGAAGGGATGGCATCCACTTACACCACTACCTCTAGTTGCATAGGGTTTTCTGCTTCCATTGTTGCCTCCTGCGATGACCTCGCGAAGATATGTGTTTTCCTCATTGTCCTTCTAGGAGCTCCAACCATTGGAAGTGCCATCTTGCTTGAATCTTTGTAGGGTTGTTCATAAAACTCACTCACTTATTTCTAAATCCTCTATTTTCTATTAGCTTCTTACTCCTTGGATCTGTTTTTGATCGAAGTCACAATGCGTCTTGTCAGACATGATTTTTTCTTCTAAGGTGATTTCATAAACTCTCCAAATATTACTAGGAACACTTCCTCCACTGTCTTAAATGTTTGTTTGACACCTCACTTTTTCAGAGGTCAGTTTTTTATTTTTCCATCTATTTCATTTTTTCGGTCTGCAACATTTTTCTACTGTCATATTTCTGTGGCGCACTTGACTTTCTGTTGTATTACTGAGAGGGGGGTGAATCAGTAATAAAGAAATATAATCCTTTTAACCACAATATGTAAGTTTTATTTATCTTTATGATCAATATACCATTATCATTCAACAAGTGCATAGTAAATAAACCATGAACAATGAAAAATCATACACATACACAATACACTAGTTTTTTTATGTGGAAACCCAATGCGAGAGAAAACCACATAATTTTTTTCTTATATGTATTTAATAATTACATTCATTAGAAGCACCAAGTTCCTTTTTTCTCTAGCTACAATTGGAAGGAGGCTCTAACCCCCTATATTTCTAGGATGCAACCTAAGGGAAGCTCCAACTCCCCAATTCCTTGGCTACAACTAGAAGGAGCCTACAACTCCCTATGTTCTCCAACTACAACTGGAAGGTGGCTACAACCACCTATCCTTTCCCTATCCAACCACCTTTAAATATAAGTGAAATGATGAAACCATTCCCACACAGTAATTGTGATATATACCACTACAAACCTATATCAATGTGTGCCAACAACATGTAACCAACCTGTGCCACTGAATTGTAACCAACCTGTACCTATATTCATCCTGTACCAACAAAAACCCCAATATGTATGTGACCTGTATATACTGCAAATCACGTGTGTATGCACCCGATTTATATAGTAGCCTACGTATGTACGTGCCTTGTCTGTACTGCAACTTGCATACACCTTCAAAAAAATAGGATTTTCACCTTCTATGAAACTTCAAACACTTTGCTTCCTCTGTCACCTCAACCTGCAATCTATCACACTGGTACATTTGGGTCAAATTATGATGATGCGTTCGATGCAATTGCCACTTTATATTGTCGAGATAACGACAAACAGGGGACCCCCTCAAATGTCGTTTCACATGACATCGATTTTATGACTCCATAGATATCGTCTCTATTGCAATTTTTTATGCGGACACGTGTCATCTCGGATTTGACTGTCCAAACGCCATATAGTCGTCGCTACAACGACGCTAGAGACATAGAAATTCTGACATCCCATTTCATTGGTATCCACTACATGGACGCTATGGGAGTGATGTTACCATACATCATAATACCGACATATGGTAACATCGCTCAACTGACGGTCAACTACTTATCTCTGACGTCTGTGCCATGGGAGAGACGTTACCATACGTCACAATTTTGACGTATGGTAACATCTCTCAACTGACGAACCACTATATATCTCCGACGTGTGTGCCATGAGAGTGACATTACCATACGTCGGAATCTCAACATCATGTAGGTATTTAAAAAAAAAATGTCAATTGTCAATCACAAGGTCTCCTATCTCCAACCTCAATGACCTCACAAAGAAAATGGTTACAATGAAACTCACTAGCTACAACTAATGGTATGTTGTTCCAAGTCACTATTTTCATTTCTTTTTCCATGCGAACATCTAGGGAAAGTTCCCCTAAATTTTCCACACAAGCAACCTACAACTTGAAACAACTCAAGAACCATGAATCATTTCTATGAGAAGTTTACTTTAATGGATTCATCTTCATAGGAAAATATTAATGACACCCTTATCCATAAGTCCTTATCCATACAAGCATGGATAATATAATATTTTGGATGAGCTTGTTTGCACATGTATTAAAGCACTGGATTTGGATCTAGGGGTCAAATCATGAGATCTCTTGTATTCAACCTCGATGACTACTTGGGATGATGTACCTAATGAAACTCACTTATTGCAACTAATATCATGATGTTCCTATTCATGTGTTGAATTTTTTCCCCTCAGAACCATTTAGGGAAAGTGTCCTTGAATTATCCAAGTAAATAAGCTATAACTCAAAACAAATAAAGAATTGTGAGTTGGTTCAATAAGCAGTATGCTCCATTAGATTCATCTCCATGTGACTATTTCCAATAACATCCTTCTCCATGAGTCCTTGGACATGCATATGTGCATAAGAAAGAATAATGGATGAGGTAATTTACACATGTCTTAAAGAACCAAATTTGGATCCAGGGGTTAAATAACAAGATCTCACACATTCAACCTCAGTGACTACTCAAGGATGATGGCCCCAATGAAACTCAATTTTTGCAATTGATGGCATACCGTTTTGAGTTTTGGTTTTCATATTTTAACCCTTGGACCATTTAGGGAAAGTGTGCATGAAATGTGTAGGCAAGTAAGCTACAAATTGAAATGAATCGACACTATGAGTTAATTAAACAAGTAGTTTGCTCCATTGTAATAATGTTCATGGAATAGTGCCAATGATGCCCTTCTCCATGACTCCTTGGACACATAATCATGTAGATTAAACAATTTTGGAGGATGTCATTTCCACATGCATTAAAGCACCAAATTTTTCTATGGTGTTTCTTGGGCCTTGTGGTTAACTAGAAATGCCATTATGTTATAGGACAAGTTAATATACACCTCCAAGTTTTCTATAAAATAAAGTTATCTTATGAAGGACTCAAGGTACCTTGCCAGAAAAAAACTTAGAGGAATATAAGCACACTTGGGATTAACAAAACAAAAGCATGGGGATTTTTTGATAGGGCTTGTTAAAGAAACCCCAATACATGCAAGGCTATCGCTGCACTTTTTTTTTTTATTCAAGCAACATTTATTTTGAGGATACTTTGTGTGGAGGTACTAACAATTGGGATAAAATGAAAGCATTTGAAACATTGATAAGAATTACAGTAGAAATAAATATTGATTAATTATAGGTTTTTTATTACTCAAATTTGGTTATAGATTAGATGTTGGGGAACCATAGAATACAAAATATTTGTTTCCATCCAATTTATAACCAAATAAAGTTGTTGGAAGGAATATTCTCTCATATATCTTAGTATCACATCTATAAGGAGAAAAACAACTTAGTCGATGCCCTATCAAAAATATCTTTGGAGATATAGCATACTATCATCAACATGGTAAAGTAAAGGGAAGGGGAGAATCCATACCCCCTGTCTCCAGATATTTATTTAAATGATCTCTATCCATTTTGGATAATGGATTTAATTTTCTTATTAATTTTGAACAATTTTTCTACTTTCTTTTTTTGTATATTAAGAGGCTGCAATGGATAATTTTATTATGGTTTTCAGGGTGAAACATTCAAAATGTAACACCTATCTAGGATTTTTTTCTTATGATGTAAGATGTTTGGGGACAACTTATTTTGAGATACTAGATTTCAAAGTCATTCAATTATATTGGAAGAATATCAAGAGATATTCGTGTTAAGTTTTTCTTTCATGTCATAGTGCACTTTATGAGTGTAACTTTACCATTTTTATTTCAACATAAAAATGTTATGGATTTTTCCTGTGTGTGTGTGTGAAAGAATTATACTTCTTACATATATTGTATGGAATAAGGAAATTATGTGGATGGATTGATGGATGAATAAATTCTAGTGGATTACTCCTCAAGTCCTTTAGAAGACATGAAGATTTTTTCTACACAAGAAGAGCTAGTCTATTCTTGGAAGATTGAAAGGGATGAATCAAGCATGGATATAGTTTATTGAGATATGTTAGTACTTGCTTCCTCAATTGTTGAGTGAGCCTACATATGCTACTATATTCCCTTTTCCATTGTGATATGACCTAAAATGGGTTTACTTAGATCTAGATTAAGGTCAACGGGGAAACTTCCAAACCTTATAGCACCAAGAGAAGCATTCATATGGATAGCTTCAAAACTTAAAGATCCATATTGATGCATGCATTGGGTTTTTTCATTTCTAGATGAGGGATACGTTAGAATGTGTTTTAATGTTGTCTAGTGGATTGATGTAATCTTGTA
>JZKD02S0063193.1:184468-208557 GCA_000966675.3 Picea glauca
TCATTCCATTCCCCTTGTACCTGGAAGCCTTCCTCCCAATATCCGTCCATATCGCCACCCCTTTTCACAAAAAAATGAAATTGAGAAAATGGTCCAGGAACTCCTTAATGCAAGCGTTATCTGCCCTAGTATTAGCCCTTACTCTTCTCCTATAGTCATGGTCCTGAAGAAAGAAGGTTCTTAGAGAATGTGTCATGACTTCCATGCCCTCAACAAACTGACCATTAAAGACAAATTTCCCATTCCTGTCATTGATGACCTCCTGGATTAATTGAGTGGTGCCCAATTCTTTACTAAACTTGATCTTCGCTCAGGCTATCACCAGATATGTATGAAAGAGGTAGACATTCCCAAGATGACCTTTCGAACTTATGAGGGCCACTATGAGTTTTTGGTCATGCCCTTTGGCTTGTGTAATGCCCCCTCCACCTTCCAAATCCTCATGAATCATGTCTTCCATCCCTTTCTCTGTCATTTTGTCTTAGTTTTCTTTGATGATATCCTCATCTATAGAAAAACCTGGACAAACCATCTTACCTATGTGGATCGAGTTCTCCATCTACTCTTTCAGCACCGACTTTTCCTAAAACAGTCTAAATGTGCTTTTGGTGCCTTAGAAGTAGAATAATTGGGTCATCTGGTTGGCAAGGATGGCGTTAGGGTGGATTCGAAAAAGATTGAAGCTATGCAAGACTGGCTGCACCCAAAGACTCTCAAAAGCTTGTGTGGATTTCTGGGCTTAATAGGGTATTATTGCAAGTTTGTTAATAATTATGGAAAGATTACAACACCTCTCACTACTCTCCTCAAAAAGAACTCTTTCACTTGGACTCTGGCCAATGCTCAAGCTTTTCAAACCCTGAATATGGCCATGTGCACCACTCCAGTTTTGGCCCATCCTGATTTCACAAAGACCTTTGTGTTGGAATGTGATGCCTCATGGAAAGGAATCGGTGTTTTCCTTATGCAAGAGGCTCGACCTTTGGCCTTCACTAGAAAGAAACTATCTGAAAGGAATATGGGCAAACCCATCTATGAAAAGTAAATGTTGGCTATTTTTCATGTCGTTGATATGTGGCACCCTTATCTCTTTGGACAACGTTTCCAAATTAAGACAGACCATCAAAGCCTCAAGCACTTTCTGGAACAATGAATTTACTCCCCGGGGCAACAAAAATGGGTGACTAAGCTCTTTGTATATGATTATGATATCATTTACAAGAAAGGAAAAGACAATGTGGTCGCAGATGCATTGTCCCAAAAATATGAAGAAGAAGGATCCCTTTTTTCTCTTTCCTTCATTGTACCAGATTGGCTCCAAGTTGTTCACCAGGAATGGCTACAAGATCCCAAAAGTTCGCATCTAATCTAGCAATTGCATACCAATGCTCCAACTCCCCCAGGGTACTGTTGGCTCCAATATGAGCTTCAATACAAATGTCGTTTGTATTTAAGTAAACATTCAAAGCTTAAATCCACAGTACTTTCTAAGCTTCATGTTACACCCACAACAGGGCACTCCGGGTTCACCAAAACCTATGACAGGGTCAAACGCTCTTTTTTTTGGGATGGTATGAAATAGGACATCCATAATTTTGTTCTTGAATGTGATGTGTGTCAACACAACAAGGGAGAAATAGTCAAATATCTGGGCACACTACAACCACTTCCGATTCCACCTGCTATTTGGAAGGATATCTCTATGGACTTTATTACCGACTTACCCAAATCGAGAAATAAATCAGTCATAATGGTGGTTGTGGATTGCCTTTCCAAGTATGCTCATTTCTGTTCTCTTTAATACCCATTTACTGCAGCCACGATGGCTCAACTTTTCATGGACCATGTCTTTAAGCTTCATGGCATGCCACACTCTATTGTTTTTTATCGTGATCCAACTTTCACAAGCATTTTTTGGCAAGAGATGTTCAAGCTACAGGGCACCCAATTGCATCTCAACACAACTTATTATCCCCAGACTGATGGTCAAACGAAAGTTGTCATAAAATGTTTGGAAACATATCTGAGTTGTTTTTCCTCTGAAAAGAAGAATCAGTGGGCTCAATGGTTACCCCTAGCTGCATGGTGGTACAACACTTCCTACCATACAACTACACGCATGACTCTTTTTGAAGTGGTATATGGACAGAAGCCACCTTTAGTTCTCTCATACTTACCGGGTACCTTGAAAGTCCAGGTGGTTGACCAAACAGTTACAATTTGAGAGGATGTTCTCTATACCCTCAAAGAGAACTTGGCCATGGCACAAAATCACATGAAGCAACAAGAAGATCAAGGTCACTCTGAATGTCAATTTGCAGAAGGGGATCAAGTGTTTCTGCAACTGCAACCATACAAGAAAACTTCCCTCAAGGCCGAGCATTATCAGAATCTAGCACCCAAATTTTATGGTCCTTATACAATTCTCAAGTGTGTGGGACAAGTCGCCTATCAGTTAGCTCTGCCCATTCATTCGAATCTACATCCTGTTTTTCATGTTTCATGCTTAAAGAAGGTGATTGCAACTAGGTGCCAAATTCAAACCAACCTTCCCAAGTTAGTTGAAGAAGGATCCATTTGGCTACAACCAGAAGCAGTTTTGGACCAGCATGAGCGTTGCCTGCATCAAAGAACCATCAAGGAAGTGTTAGTCCAGTGGAAAGATACAACTCCAACAGATGCCACTTGCGAACCAGCTACCATTCTGCAGCAGTTTCCACATCTCAAGCCTTGAGGACAAGGTTGTTTTTAAGGGGGTGGACATGTTAGGGTCCTAACCCACACATAGGTAGAGCAATATATCCAGATGTAATAAAGGTCAATATTAATAAGGCCTTTCAATAAAATAGAATAAGGCAGATGTAAGAAGACCTAATAGAATCTTCCACTTCTAGAAGGATCTTCCTCTAGATGCTTCTCTTGATAGACATATTTAGTATAAATAAGGGTCAAGGGTATGAAAACCCTAGCTTGGATATTATTGTAACAGAGCGCTGCTCGACTGGAGGTTTCCCCCTCGAAGAGGCCCGTGAACATTGCTTTCTAAATCAAAGTGTTATTTCTGTTGTAGTTCTTATATCATTTATGTGTTATTGTGGAGATTATGTTGGTTATATTACTTTTATTCTGCCATTTCTAGCATTTTATTTTTGTTCTGCATACTTTTTATATCTGGTATATTACAAAATATTATTTCAAATACATGAATATGCCAATACTAGACTACAATGCCTATGTTGAACACTTAATTTGACCCTAATAATATTGATAATACCAATGGAGGTCATGACTAGGGAAGAGGGAACCGATGTGGCTAAGGTGGAGGATGTGATTCCTCAACCCAAGGAGAAGAAACGATAGAAAGGTAAAGGTGTCCTATACATGTCAAAAGGGAGTGAGCAATTGAGATTAAAGTACATTGTTAAGTAAAAAATACAAGAGTTGTTATTGATTTGTAACCCATCGATGGCTACAAAATTGTAAAGGATAGGGCATGGGTGCAAGTTATTGACAATGGGATAAGTGATGTTGTTGTTGTTTTCCATTACTGTTAAGGGTTTTTTAGAGTCTCTTGATCATGTTGGTGATAGTCTCTATGTCTTGTCTTGTCGTGTATATTATATTGTTGAGTTGTGACTAGTTTTGTATCTTGTAAGACCTCTTAAGGCACTCAACCACCATTTATACTTCCATATACACATGAACATTAAGAAATATTCTCCAATGCCAACCTCAATGGTTTACAATAGAGCATGAATCTTTGCTCAATTTCCAGTACCCCTTCCATGCCCAATCTTGAAACAGAAACTAAATTTTTCATTCAAGGATACATTAGACTCAATGCCACAGGGTACATGATTACCACATGATTACCTTGACTCACTATGTCCAAAAAAGGAATTTTTTTTAATTACCTTGACTCACTCCATCCATAAAGGGCAAATGGGACAATCCCTTATTCAAAGGACATGATTACATATTGGTCGGATTAATGGTGAATGTACATTACAACTAAGTGGACATTGCATGGGATTCATTATGACATTTGTAATTTTCAAAACTCCCAAGGTATCTTTACAACTCTCGAGTTTGTTCAAAACTCTCGATGAAATATTACAATTCTCAAGGCATTGGTCAGAATGGAATAGGTAGTTTGGGGATATTATTCATGCACATGGACCTCTCATGCTATGCCGCGTCACAAATATTAGAGTGGTCAACTTGTTTGCGCATTTGGAGGCATGTGTCACATAGTTTGATGGATGACCTCCTTGGAGGATGCATTACGTAGCCATTAGGGATTACATTTAGCACATATGGACCTTATTGGAATTCCTTTGACTTCAGTATATGATTGACATGATTTGAGAAGGAGGTTACACATTAGATACCTTACACATGACCATTGGATCTTAATTTAGGGGATTCGTCCACTCTTGAGGGCTTCTACTCATTACTTGTTGGTATTTTTCACTTTGAGGAGCTACGTGTCCACCTTGGAGGATAACTAAGAGGTTTTTATTGCCTTCTTTTAGGAGTTGGTTGTGGATCTATCCACTTGGAGGATTTTGGAGGCTATATGTTGCACCTTTGACTCATGTTATTGACTCTTTGATGGAGGAATCCCACTCTCTTGGGCCTATTTTGATTGGAGTATTGTACATGTGGCTTGACCACCTATTTATTTTACAAAAAATATTAGTTAGTTGGATGAAATAATTCTTCACTCCTCCCTAGGATAAATATAAGCATTTCACACCCCGGGGGGTGGCAGCTCAATTGGCAAGTGCCATGAAAATGAAGTTCCATGAGGTTTCGAGTTCAACTCCCCCCAACTTACAATGTGTTCCGCGTATGGGGCCTCATGGGAACACCTGGAGGTTATAGTGGTAGCAGTTGGATAACACGGCCACGTGTAACGTGAGCACGTGCCCAACTAGTTGTTGATTCCTTCAGACATAAAAAAATAAAAAAATAAATAAAAATAAAATAAAATAAAAAATATAAGCATTTCACATGAGATATTATTATTCTATTGTAAAGGGAGTTGAGCTAGACTCTATATAAGGAGTATCCATTCCTCATTTGTAGTCATCATTGTATTTTTGGAGCTTCCACTCCTTGGAGCTTAATTGACATATCTTTGTTGGAGTAAATGGATGTATATGTGAATGCTCAACTCTTCTACAAACTGCCAAGATCAATCCATTGAAGGGTAAAAACTACCACTTGGAAGGAAGACATTTTGGGGTAACTCCTCTCCTTCTTCCTTTTTTTATCTTGGGGTAATTCCTCTCTTCTATTTGATGCATTTATTTTTCTATCCATTTTAGGAATCTTAAAAATGTTATTGAGTTTGTTTGTGAAGCTATAGTTGATCTTGTTGGTGAAGGTTTCTCCCATAAGGACCCATTCTTGTAGGGCCTTGGTATTCATTGTTAATATTGATTAGATAAGAGATTATTATTCCCCTTAAGTTTTAGTCTCTTTATCATAATCTTTAGATGAAATAGACCAATTTTGAAAATGGGTGTTCTTCTTGTTCCCATAATCCCCTTTGATTCATCTTGACTCTATTTCCCTTGTTGTATTTGGAATTTATATCTACTTCCTTCTATCACCTCTTTTATATCCTAAAATACCAAAAACATTGTTTTTCTAAATATACTCTCACTTCACCTTGTTCCTCATTGCTTAGATTTAGTAATCCTATTGTGGGTACTCCCCTTGAGTTGCAGAAGAGATGGCCTAAAGTGAAGAGGATATGTTTATTAGGTGACAATGGTGACCATATTGAAAGTTCCCTCTTGGGTTGTGCTTTGTGGATTTGGGATTCTATCATTAAGTACAATTTTCGAGGTAACATTTTGGAACTATTTCCAAGGATAAAGTCCATTCTCCTAGAAATTTTGAAGACTATGCTTCATGAAAATTTTGTGAGTGTTGTATCGAACATATATTTATCACATGGTGACTCCATGATGGGACAAATCCCTTGTTCCATATAAATTTTGAAGACTTTGTTGGGTGTAAAGGTGAGAACATCCATCAATATTGAAGGCTTTTTGAAGAAGCTCATCTTGGAAACTTGTTGTCACGAGGGTAGACCCAGGGTTCAATGCTACAACAATGCACCAACAAAACCCTAACTACCAACCCTTTCGGCAACACCTGTGAAGTAGATGAAGTCTCACCCGAGGTGGAGGCAGGGGTGGTTGCAGGACTCAGATGTCTGAAACCTTAGCTGGGACACAAATATATGATTGTAATACCTTAACAAAGAAATTAACAATTATGGTTCATCAATATCTAGTCTTAGCTTACAGCGCAGCTAAACCCTAATAGAATATTTGCACAGTATTCACATAGATTCAATAGACTCAAGCACTAAGCATACCAACATAAATCATATCTAGCATTCATTCACATTATTCAGAACAAAGCTATCATATTAGATTCATCTATCATCTAACAACACACTAAGAATATAAACAAGAGAGAAATCATAAAGAAAAAAGAATTCATAACATAGGATATACGTGGTTCACCCCCTCCCTGGGGCTACGTCCACCAACTCTCCATCTGCTTTATTATCTTCGATCAATCTTCTTACATGCACAAAGCATCAAAATTCACTTCGCAGAGGATAGGAGATCTGTGCACCTCGCTAGATCATCCTTCCTTGAATTATAGCACACAACCTTCCACAGTCTCTTACAATCACTTGCACTTAGCTCTGCAAGCCTCACATGGTATGCACAAAGAAATGACCACTTACCACTTACCACTCTAGCAACTGACTAGTCACTACTAGTCACTATTCATTTCTTCTTACATCGCCTAGGATTCTATTTATACATTACAAAATAGGCCTAAGCATGGGTAAACCCATGGGTCGACATCCCCATACCCATTACATAAGCCCAAAACCCAAAAATCCCTAAAAGGGGTCGATATCCTACAATATCCACTTCAACTTGTGCTCCGCCTTCAACAACCTATCAAAGTCCCAAAATGGTCAACAATGACCAAGGATCCTCAAAACTTGATCAAGGGACAACAAGACCCCAACACTCACATGTGAATCGTCTCGTGTCACTTTGATCTGGGTAGCTCTTCCTCAAAAGCCTTGAGCTTGGCTCAAGTGGCTTCAACCTATTGTTGTGCCATGACCTCCTGCACAACAAACTCTTGGATTACTGCTTCGTTGATAGGTCCCTCTAAGTGTTGTTCAAGTACAATGACGACTTGCTCCATTTCTTCTCCTTGGCATTCAATCTGTGCGAATAGTTGGTAAGACTTGTCCTGTATTGGTGGGAGCCTCTGATTTACTTCCATGAATCTACTTTGAATGGTGTGGACCTATTTTTGGGTAGCACATTGTTCTTGGGATCACTTCATCCTCTCAATGGCTGATAGGGGCTTCAACTACACCTGTACTATTTCTGCTTGTTGCTTTGAATCCTGGAGCTATGACTCCAGTGCCTTCAATTCAATATCCTCAGTGAGTTGCTCATAAGTCTAGGCACTGCGATCACTCAGTTGTTTACACTCCATGGCGAGGTTCTTGATTCTTTCAACTGTGCCTCGAGCAATCACTTCTCTTTGATATCACACATCCTGTGGAGTATTGGGCATTATTCTTAGTTCCATATTTTTCATTCTCTGTTGAAGCTACTGGATGATTTCTGCAAGCTACTCTACTTGGTGTTCTATTGGTTCTTCCTCCTAATCCAAGCCCGTCACAGAGCAAAGTTCTCTGTTGACTTCTTCTTTTACTATGACCTGCTCTGTAAGCAACTTTTCTTTCTCATGCTGGATCTACGCTCTCTCTCCTTCTCCTATTGCACAATCTTGCATTTCTCGATAACTTCCTCATGTGCTTATTTCAGGACTGTTGTGGCCTATTATTTCTCATATTGTTCTCGATGAAGGTGAGATTCAGTCACATCAGGCATTCTGCAGAGTTGAGTAGGCTCATCTCCCAAATCTAGTTCTTCTGAGGGCGGGGGCATAGTGGATATTGCACGGTTCGAATAAAGGGCTTGCTGTACACCTCTTAGTTCTGCTTCAATTCTATCGTACATGGATTCTAGTTTTTCTTCGTTTCTTTTCAAAATATTTTCTGAGGCATCTCCTACAGCTGAAATAATGAAGTTGAAGTCATCGACCGTGAGTACATTCTGCATCTTTGGCTTATTGGATTTGGACTTCTTCTGTGACGAAGGTTTCGTGGGGGAAACCTTCCTTATATTAGATGGATTAGTTTCATCAGGGAGGTTCTATGGCAATGGTACTTCTCCTTTCTTATCTTCTTCTTGTTCTTTTTCCTCTTTGTTTATTTCATCATCACCTCCTCCACTAGGTGACTCAAATGTGGTCTCTTCTAATGAGTTGGGTACTTCCGATACATCTTGATTCTTCTTCTTCCTACTATTTCTTGGGGGCATCATACACTTCATGAGTAACCATCGGGTTTCCAATGAGGTCTGTATCATATAGCTCTATGGGGTCATCAAGGATAAGGCGTTATGTAGGCCAGTCTTTAATGATTTCTTCCAGGTCCTTTGTAGTGAGCTTGTAGTAGTACTGAAGTTATTCTTTTCTTTCATTGACACGCGCGGTAATGTAAATAAAATTCCTATGTGCGCAAAACTTCATAAGAGGCCTAAACCTGTCTAGGGTGTTCGACGTCATACGAGGGAAGGACTCAATAGCTCTCCTAAGATATAGGTCTTAGTTATGAAATACTGTGTTTGACTGCCACTACTTTACCATATCACTCTAATATCAGAGCGTGGTGAACTTCGAAGTGTGCGACTCGAATGGCTCGATCTCAGGGAAAGTAACACCTTCTGGCATCTCCCATGTAGTAAACACCATGAGGATTAGGAGCTAGATAAAGTGAAACTCATATCCTTGATCTTGAGCTTCACGACAATCCAGTTTGAGCTGGTTAACTAGGTACTTCGCCCAGTTCATCTATAGGCCTTCCATGCATTTCCCAGTGAGGTCAACGACAAACCTTGTAACCTGTGTGGGTCTATTATTTCTTAATATCTTTCCTGCAATTAATTGGCATGCCAGGCGCACTGCACCATTCTGGATAGAGGTTACCTTGTAGCCTCATGTCCCCTTCTCAACATCTTCATATGTTTCTTCAATCATCTATGCTAAGGTGTGGTCTGCATATTTTCCTGGGTAGAAGTTTTGTGGGTCTAGTCCCTGCATGCTCAGTCCCATGATCCTATGGATCAATGTCAAATCGACAGTGATACATATTTCCAACGATAGACAACCACCATGGAAGCATGACAGCAGGAGCTTAATGCAAGGGTTAACCTCATGGTGCCTTCCAAAATGTGGAATCTTCATTACATTCAAAAGGGTGGACTGTGGGAGGTTCATGGTCCACGAAAGAGGGATTATCTTCATCTTCTTTCCCTTCATATTGGTTAGATATTTTTGAGGTGTGATCATGCCATAGCTCTTACGGTCTCCCAGGTTATAGTTGTTAATATTCAAGGTTGGAATCCTCTCTAGCTGTGGTCTGACTGCGCGTATCCCCTTCGGGAGATATGCAGTGATGACAGTGTAGTCGAGGTCCCTCTGGACACTATCATGACTCACTACACTGGCCAGTGGTGGGATGTAATCAAGTAGGATGGACGGTAATAACTTTTCATTCACCAAGTCATCTCTATGCTTGGTTCCTTTCTCAATCATAGCTTGGGATGGTCCGAATCTGCGAACAGTCAACGGGGAGGCTTGAACTCCTCTCGTTGATGAAGCTTGTACACCCATAGACATTACTCTTTCAGTCATGAGGTCGATGAGTATCTCCTTCATAGACTCTTTGACTGCGCTAAGTTCTTCGGACCTACATGCTCGTGGATAACTATCTCGGGTTGAAGAGAAACTACTCAATGCGATGGGATGGATGGCGATAGCTCGATGATCATTGTGCGAAATCAGCTAATATGTGATCTCAGATAATCATAGGCGGAAAAAGTGTTCACGGTGCAAAGCTTGATGAAATAAGTACACAACTATGTAACATATCTTTCAAATAGGAGAGAAGCCTTCATTAATGCAGTTCTGTCCATTACGACACGGTCCTAACGGTCTGATGGAGAGCTTTCCTGGTCATAACTATTGTTTTAACTATTCGGGTCATTGGGCTAATAGTTATAATGCCTCTAGCAGTCATATTGCTTCACCATGGCAAAGTGCCATGTTGTGTTGTACTGGTATCCCGATGAAGTTCAGATTCTGGAATCCTTCCTTCTGCGCAGTTCCTTCTGGAACTTTCTGTAACTTTTCTATATTTGCTTTCTTCTTATTGAGCTTTCTATCCTTCTTCCCAGTGATCTTTATTTTGATATTCCTTTTTCCATTCTGATTTTATTCTCTAGGCATAGTAACTTCATATTGTTGATGGTATTTACTAGGGTTCAAGGGAAATACTTCTTCTATGTCTGATGTAGGTGCTCTACTCTCCTGTACATATAGGTGTCTCAAGTCCTCGTGTGTCCTTTCAACTTTGACATCCAAGTTTCTGGTTCTAAATAACTTCGACCTGTTTTCCTGTTCTTCAATCAAATGTGTGATCCTCCTAGTCATGAAATATTTTAATTCTTGCTTCTTCTCCTCTAAGACTTCCTCTTCTTTTCTTCTTTCTTGATCCTTTTTGATCCAAGGTTTTCCTAGTAACATAGAAAATGGGGCGTTGTTGTCAATAAATTTAATAACCTCAAAATATTCTTCTGTTGAGGTTCCATGAGAATTCATAGATATCTGGGTAAGTCTTCCACATAGGGTTATCAACTTTACTCTAAATAATCATATTCCTCCCAATGAAGGAATCATAGCAGGCTTTCCTAAAATTTCCCAAGTTCTTTCTGTCATGATATTCATCTGTGTTTCCTCATCCAGAATGCAACCAATGCCGAAGTCTCCTATTCTTGTTTCTATGCATTCTTTTTCTTTGAAGATCTCTGGTAAGTTGATATCTTTATGATCATTCAGGGTTTCTTTCATTTTCAATAGTACTGTTTCTGATTCTTTCTGGGGTTCTTCATTGATATTAGTTTCTTGATCTTCCTCAGGGTTTTCTTTTCTCATATTCATTATTTCAACCTTAGAAATCATTCTAGGAAAATCCAAAACTTCATGATCCATAGATTTACAACAAAGAAAACTGGGTCTTCTACCAGGGAATTCCTTAGCAAGATGTCCCAGTCTTCTACAAATGTAACAAAGATTTAATCCTCTCTTTCTCTTAAATGATCCCCATTCCTTCCTATACTACGCACTAGGATCATGGTAGCTAACCTGCAAAAAATTCTTTCTAGGATCCTGCATCCATTTGTTAGTCCAAAATTTCTTTCTATGCATAGGAATAACATATCTTTCACTATTTCTATCAGAACTACTCATATAAAACCTTCTTTCTTCTAGTTGTGTTCTAGTTTTTAGGCTAGGACAAAATTTATCAAACATAGCTAGATCCATATTCTTGAAACAAAAATTTCTACTAATCTTACTTTCAGTAGAGCACAAAGTTTCCAGATCTAAAACTTTTCACTATTCTTACCTTTCTCGGAGCACAAATCTTTCATATCTTACCTCTTTTCTTCTGATCAGACTTCTCTTCTTAGCACAAATATTCACAATCCAAGTAGAGTACTCCGCACCAGGGAAATAGATCTATGCATAGAGCTTTCTTAGTTTCAGGTCATATATTCGCACAAATCTTCTTCTTCCTTAGTTCCCAACAATCACAGTTTTAGGTCCCGACAATGGAACCATTTGTTAGCATAGGGGCAGACCCAGGGTTCAATGCTACAACAATGCACCAATAAAACCCTAACTACTGGCCCTTTCAGAAACACCTATGAAGCAAATGAAGTCTCACTCGAGGTAGAGGCAGGGGTGGTTGCAGGACTCAGATGTCCGCAACCTTAGTTGGGACAAAAATATGTGATTGTAATACCTTAATAGAGAACTTAGCAATTATTATTCATCAATATTCAGTCTTATCTTACAACATAGCTAAACCCTAACAAAATATCTGCATAGTATTCACATAGATTCAATAGACTCAAGAACTAAGCATACCAACATAAATCAGATCTAGCATTCATTCACATTATTCGGCACAAAGATATCATATTAGAATCATCTATCATCTAAAAATGCACTAAGAATATAAACAAGAGAGAAATCATAAAGCACAAAGCATTCATAACACAGGATATACGTGGTTCACCCCCACCCTGGGGCTACGTCCACCAACTCTTCATCTTCTTTATTATCTTCGATCAATCTTCTTACATGCACAAAGCCTCAAAATCCACTCTGCAAAGGACAGGAGATCTTCACACCTCGCTAGATACTCCTTCCTTGAGTTATAGCACACAATCTTCCACAGTCTCTTACAATCACTTGCACTTATCTCTGCAAGCCTCACACAGTATGAAAAAAGAAATTACCACTTAGCACTTATCACTATGGCAATTGAATAGTCACTACTAGTCATTATTCACTTCTTCTTACATCGGCTGGGCTTCTATTTATACATTAAAAAATAGGCCTAAGCATGGGTAAAACCATGGGTCGACATCCCCATACCCATTACATAAGCCCCAAACCTAAAAATCCCTAAAAAGAGGCTGAGATCCCATGATCTCTGATTCGACTTGCGCTCCACCTTCAACATCATGTCGAAGTCCCAAAATGGTCAATAATGACCAAGGATCCTCAAAACTTGGTCAAGGGACAACAAAACTCCAGTATTGGTATTGGTATGAAGTATGATAATTATCCATTTCATATTTTTTAGCCTTATATTGAAGACCTAGAAGTGAAAAAAAAAATGGAATGTCCCCCATGTTTCACTGATTTGTGTGCTCCTATTGATTTCTCAAACATCTCAAGGTTCCCTCATGAGCACCCAAGTGTAGATTGGAGGCCAATTCCAAATTTTGGTGGACATGATGATTCAGTCATGCTAAACATCTTACCTTTCATGGCATTCATTTTTTATATTGGCATTATTCATGAAAATGATGTGATAATTATTTTTGTTGATAGTTTTAAAATGAGTTCAAGGGAATGATTTGAACATCTTAGTAGAGGATAAATATCATTTTTTGCAGGTTTTGTTGAGACATTTTGAAAGAAATGGAGCCCCAATTATCCTGAGCAATGGATGCTCATTATTGAAAGGGTAAATAAAATGTATCATGTGATAAACAAAGAAAATATGGTTGAATAAAATCCTCAATCTCCCCTTGATGATAAAGCCACATGGAATATATAGTTGCACCTCCACTTAAAGAACACGAGGATGAATAATATTCTCACACCTCAATTGAAGATCAAGCACATGAAGAAAGAATTGTTCAAGAAAAATCATGTTCTCCCATGGAATATCGTGGTGAAGACCTTAAATATGAGAGCCCCCATGCATATATTTCTCCTCCCCATGAGGTTGAGGGTTTGGTAATCTTTTCACCTTATCAAACTTTTGAATTTTATGGTCTTCCTTGTTATGATCTTGAGAGGGGTAATATTGAAGACAAACCCTCAAATGATGATGAAGTGGTTAAGGCATGTATCTCTCCATTTGATGAAGATAATGGCACCCTATGGCATGGATTTATCGACATCACCTTTCATATTTTTTATCGTGATAGGAAGCCAGATTGTTGGATACATTATGGAGGTCCTATTTATGATGCATATAGTGATGTGTCCATTGAATACATTGAAAATTTTGAGGTCTATGGGTAGCCTTCACTATGGTGAATGGTATACCTTCACACAAGACTTATGGATCCTATTTACAAAAACACATGACACAAAAATCCAATATCAAAAAACAATATATTTATTTATTTATTTTACCCATGGGAATCGATAATTGGTAAGTATATGAAAGCACATACCATTAGAGTCTCGGTCTCAGTATTGGTCTAGTTTTGAATGGCCATCGACCCTCAATCTTGGATGGCCTCAGTCATAGATGCCCTCAGTCTCTACAATTCCCTCAGTCTCTGCAATGCCCTCAGTCTCGTGTTCTCTCTGTCCTCAATTCCCTCAGTCTCTGCAATGCCCTCAGTCTCAATGCCCTCAATGCCCTCAATGCCCTCAATGCCCTCCGTCTTTGAAATGACTCTCCACTGCAATGCCTCTCCACTCATGTGCATAGGATCTCTGTGTATTAATTCCATCAATGCCCTCAAATCCCTCTATCTCTACAATGCATCTCCACTACAATGCCTCTCCACTCCTGTGCACAGGCTCTCTATGTCTCAATGCCCTTCGTCTCTACAATGCCTCTCCACTCCTACGCGCGGGGATAGTTTTATGATCACTAGTTTCTCTGTTGGTTGTGAATGGAAATGGGCGCGAGGTAGTGTTTTTTTTCTTTTTTATTTTAATAATTTTTTTTGTTATAATTTTTTTAATTTAATTAATATATATATATATATATATATAAATTATTACCCCAAGCCTATAGAAATATGGAATGTCGCAACACCTAAGGGCATTCGACAATTCAAGGATTCCCTTTGTGTATATATGCCTTGGTGGCCTCCTAGGAAAATTTGCAAAATAGATTACCCCAACTCATGGCGGCCTCCTAGGAAAAGGGTGGTTGGTTGGTTCTTGTGTTGACTAAAATCATTTAGTGAGAAACATCGGTGGTTAGTACTCATGAATATTGGTATTGTTAATGTTTTAACTACATTGAGTAAGAACAACACCTAGAAACCACAACACAATCCCTCTCTAGGGGGTCATTAGCATCATAGTTGGATAAGAACACCATTAGGATTTTTTTTGCAGTAAGGACGGGTAGAGAGGCCTTAACCATGGTTTAGGAAGAAAAATGAGTACCTTAGGATCTTGTTTAATTTTTTTAGGCTTGAGAGTCTTGACCATGGTTGTGGTAGAGAAACAAGCCTTAATCCCTTAACAATGGTCAAGGGAGGAAAACAACAAATAAATCCCCAAACATATCATATCTAGCTCAAGAACCATGAACAAGTCCTTAGGTCACCACACAAGACCATGGATGGGTCACAAGACCTTAGTTATCATCAAATAATGAAAACAAGTGCCTTATAATGTTGTTGAATATTTTGAAGCTCAAGAGCCTTGAACAAGTCCTGAAACCAACATAACATGAATTTGGACTTTAAGAGGGATATAGACATCATGATTAGGTTTTCTACATTGAAAATGGGTGTAGAGGAATAAACATGGAAAGTTGGAAACAATGGCCTAAATCCATAAATAAACCTTCTCAATCTCAACCACCATTGAAAACACTTAAAACCCATGACACGAGTCCTCTCTAGGGATTCTTTGGCATCCAAGTTGAATATGGGTGACATTATTAGGTCTTCTTCATCATGGATGGGTCTTTGCACATAAGGGATGGGTCTTGGGCTATCGGCCCAAAATGAAGCTTATAGGGCACTGATCCCTAAACTAGGCCTTAAACCATCACACAAACCAAAATCATTGGCCTCATTCTAGGATATGGACATTATTAAGAGATTTTTTGTACCTCGCATGGGTCTCATGGCCTTGATCATCATTGACATAGGAAAATAAGGGCCATAGTAACTAAGCTAATATTCTAGGATTATAATTCATTAATGACGACTCAAACCATCACATAAACCCTCTAGATATTATATTTATCCTATGAATGATATATTAGCATCCTTAGAAATTTTTAGGCATAAGGGATGGTTCTCAAGACCTTAACCATGGTCATGGGAGAAAATGAAGGGTATTATTACCTAAATGAATATTTTAAGGCTCATGATCCATGAATGAGTCCTTGAATCACAACACAAGCCATTTCGAGGAGATATTTGGTTTGTGCTTCAAATACGGGTTCCATTAGGAGGTTTTTTACACCAAGTATGAGTCTTGGGGTCTTGACCATGGTAAATGGCAGAAATAAAGTACATCAAGTATTATATAAATATTGTACGGATACGCTTCATTAATGTGCCACTAAAGAACCAAATAGCCCCTCCAAAAGGGGTCTTTGATCTCTATTAATTGGGATATGGGAACTTATAAGAGGTTTTTCATACTAAGGATACAATGTTTTATGCATCAAGGAACAATATCGAGGCCTTAACATGGTTGGGGGATAAATATAGGGAATTAGACCCTAAATGAAGATTCTTGGGCCGATGGGCCATGATCAAGGCCTTGATCTATGACATGGGTCCTCTAAAAGGAATGCTTTTCATACAAATGGGAGATGGGTGCCATTAGGGGAGGAAAATAAGGTCCTTGGCCTCTAAATGAATCTTATATATCTTATTAGACATGAAATATTCCTCAAACCACCACAAAACCCTCCATAAATTATATTTTTCCTTAAGTGGGATACAGTTACCATTTTAGAGGTTTTACCACAAGATATGGGTCTTGGGCCATTGGCCCAAAAATAAGCTTCTAGGGCCCTTTTCCTTAAACTAGGTCTCAAGCCACCACACAAACATGGATCATTGGCATCTTGGTTTGATATGGTAATGATTGAGATATTTTCCATACCATGGATGGATCTCAAGGCCTCACCCATAGTTGATGAAGGGAAACAAGGGATATAGAATATAAATTAATATTTTAGGGTCCATAATCCATTAATGACACCTTAAACCACCACACAAACCCTCATATGGAATCTTTGTACTCCAAATGAAATATAGGGACCATTTGAAATTTTTATACACAAGAGATGGGTCTTAGGACTCTGACCATAATCATGGAAGAAAATAGATGGCATTAAGGCCTGAATAAAACATTTAAGACTCATGATCCATCAATGGGTGCTTGAATCACTACACATTCCCATGAAAAGGGACATTGGCCTCCATTTGGGATATGGGTTCCATTAGGAGATTTTTGTGTAGCAAGGATGCATCTTGGGGTCTTAACCATTGTAAGGGGAGGAGATACACATAATCAATTATTATATAAATTTTTGAAGGATCCGATCCATGAACAAGGATTTAAAGCTCCATGTAAACCCTATAAAAGGGATCTTTGATCTTTGAGTGGGATGTGGGTACCTATAGGAGGTTTTTCATACTAGGGATGGATCTTGTGGACTTTACCATGGTCAAAGGTAGAAAAAATGGACATATGACCTAAATGAATCTTCTTGGGTTCATGAGACAAAAGGAGGTCTTAAAAAACTACACACACCCTTTAGAGGGGATATTTATAAGCCACCATTTGGGATACATACACAATTAGGAGATTGTATTCATAGGTGATGAGTCTTGATGCATTAACCATAGCCATATGGAAACCATTAGAATTAGGGTTTGATTATTGAATTAACAAGTCGAGTTGATGTCTCATAAGCTTCATTTCACCCACCAAAAATGCCATGCACCGACCCTGCATAGTGAGCACTAGTGAATGGGGCCAACGTTGAAATTTATTCAATATGTGTCTGTATGCATCAAAATTTGACATGGTTAGACTAGACACATGCCTTAACAATATGATATGGTTTCAAGAATCAAGGATGTATGATGTCCCCACATAATCTTTGAGATTGTCCACATTTTCATCAACCTTCATCATGCACCTCTCATTATCATCATTCACATACCCTTCTATTCGTCATTCAATCTGTGCTCGTATGCATCAAAATTTTACATGGTTAGACTAGATAGTTTCCTTGAAGGTATGGGAGGGTTTGGATACTTAAGGATGTTTGATGTCCCCACATAATATTTGAGATCATCCATTTTTTCATCAACGTTCAATATAATGGATGTCTCATTGTCATCATTATTCATTTCCATATATAGAATATTTTTCGGAAATCTCTTGAAATGTCATGGAACATCCAATACACCCATCACAAATTTCATCTTGCATCGACCCGCATAGTGAGCAATGAATGGGGCCAGCACTGAAATTTCTTCAAGCTATGCATGTATGCGTCGAAATTCGACATGGTTAAACTAGACACATGCCTTGACGGTATGGGAGGGTTTCAAGAATCAAGGATTTATAATGTCCTGGACACATAATCTTTGAGATCGTCCATGTTTGCAACAATGTTCATAATGGGATCCTCATTGTCAAATGTCATTGTTTCCATCTGTTGAATCTTTGTTATAAATCTATTGAAATGTCATGGAACTTCCAATTCACCCACCACAAATGTCATGCACCGACCCCACATAGTGAGTAGTGAATGGGGCCAACGTTGAAATTTCTTCAATGTGTTCTTGTATGCATCAAAAATTGACATGGTTAGACTAGAAACATGCCTTGACAGTATGGGAGGGTCTCAAGGCTCAAGGATGTATGATGTCCCCACATAGTATTTGAGATCATCCACAATTGCATCAACATTCATCATGCACGTCTCATTGCCAATGTTTTTCATTCCCTTCTATAGTATTGTTGTCAGAACTATCTTGAAATTTGACATGGAAATTCAAATACACCCATCACAAATTTATTCCACCGACCCCGCACAGTGAGCAGTGAATGGGGCCAACATTGAAATGTTTTCAATTTGTTCTCACATGCATTGAAATTTGACATGGTTAGACTAGATAGTTTCCTTGAAGGTATGGGAGGGTTTCGATACTTAAGGATGTTTGATGTCCCCACATAATATTTGAGATCATCCATGTTTGTGTCAATGTTCAATATATTGGATGTCTCATTGTCATCATTCTTCATTTCCATCTATAGAATATTATTTTTCATAACTCTCTTGAAATGTCATGGCACATCCAATACACCCATCACAAATGTCATCTTGCACCAATCCTGCATAGTGAGCAGTGAATGGGGCCAATGTTGAAATTTATTCAAATTGTGCATGTATTCCTTGAAATTCGACATGGTTATACTATACACATGCCTTGATGGCATGGGAGGGTTTCAATACTAAGGGATGTTTGATTTCTTGGCCACATAATATTTGAGATTGTCTATATTTGCAACAATGTTCATAATGGGAGTCTCATTGTCAAATGTCATTGTTTCCATCTATATAATATTTGTTGGAAATCTCTTGAAATATCATGGAACTTCCAATTAAACCACCACAAATTTCATGCACCAACCCCGCATAGTGAGCAATGAATGGGGCCAACGGAAATTTCTTCAATATGTGCATGTATGCATCGCAATTTGACATGGTTAGACTAGACACATGACTTGACAGTATGGGAGGGTTTCACGACTCAAGGATGTATGATGTCCCAACATAATATTTGAGATCATCCACATTTGCATCAACGTTCATCATGTTGCACCTCTCATTGTCATCATTCGTCATTCCCTTCTATAGAATCATTGTCAGAACTATATTGAAATTTGACATGGAACTTCAAATACACCCATCACAAGTTTCTTCCATTGACCCCACACAGTGAGCAATGAATGGGGCCAACATTGAGATGGTTTCAATGTGTGCACATATGCATCGAAATTTGACATGGTTAGACTATATAGTTGCCTTGAAGGTATGGGAGGGTTTCGATAGTTAAGGATGTTTGATGTCCCCACATAACACTTAAGTGGGGTTTGATTATTGAATTACCAAGTCCAGTTGATGTCGCAGAAGCTTCATTTCACCCACCACAAATGTCATCTTCCATTGACCCCACATAGTGAGTAGTGAATGGGGCCAATGTTGAAATTTATTCAAACTGTGCATGTATGTGTCGAAATTAGACATGTTTAGAATAGACACATGCCTTGACGGTATGGGAGGGTTTCAAGAATCAAGGATGTTTGATGTCCCGACCACATAATATTTGAGATCTTCCATTTTTGCAACAACGTTCATAATGGGCGTCTCATTGTCAAATGTCGTTGTTTCCATCTGTAGAATCTTTTCTGGAATTCTCTTGAAATTTCATGGAACTTCCAATTAAACCACCACAAATGTCATGCATCAACCCCACATAGTGAGCAGTGAATGGGGCCAACATTGAAATTTATTCAATATGTGCATGTATGCATCGAAATTTGACATGGTTAGACTAGACACATGCCTTGATGGTATGGGAGGGTTTCAAGACTCAAGGATGTATGATGTCATACAAAAAAATTTTGAAAAAATTTCAACGTTGGCCCCATTCACAGGTCATTGTTTCCCATCATGTACTCTAGACCTAGTACAATGTCTTTTAATATTTGTTTCCTTTAAAATTCGAACGATTAGAAAATTAAAACAAAACGAGGACTAGATGAGATGATATATAGAGTGGTTCTGTGAGTGATATTTGAGTATAAATATGAATGAATGAACTTATCTTGGTTTTGAGAATAATTTATTCTCTATTAAATAAGGTCAACCACGTGAAGGTGGAAGATCATATGGTCCCTCCCCCCGCTCACATCACTCTCAATTCCCCAATACCCAATATATAAAATAGAAAACAAACAAAAGAAACATAGTAATCATGCATAGAAACTACCAAAACAAAAATGAAATAAAACTTAAAAACATGTAATCAACTCACATAATTAAAAATTATTTAAAGAGAATAATTCATAGAAATTAAAATATCTAGTTATGTACCTCATCTACCAACACAACATTTGTATCATCCTTCTTCTATATATTCTTCTTGATCATCCAACTTGATATCTGTATCAGAATTCGGTTCAAAAACAATGTTGAAAGGATTGATGATATCATCATCATCATCAATGTCATTTTCGATCATATCTTCATCGATAGCATCATCAAGAGCTGTCACATTGTCTCCTATGCCTGGTTCATATTCTCCATCTTCTTCATTTGTCGACCCATATTATTCCTGCTCTAGATCTACATCATCTTCTTCTTCAATATCATCTTCCTCATCTACAATATACTTTACTTTCCTTCCTCTTGGATCATATCTAACAACAAATGACCAATCCCTCTTACCTGGAACCTTTGAGGAAAAGACTTGTTCATAGTGACTTGGAAAAACATAGTGGTCATTTGTTTTTTCAAAAATTGTTGTTTTAATCATTGAAAATCCATTGGCATGTTGAATAACGGTTCTTTCCTCATCATGTTCATGCATTCGTAACCTATACCATTTGACATCGAACAAAACTAATTTGAAGGAATTAAAGTCACACTCAATTATATCATTCAAAAACCCATCCTATCTATTTTCATATTCTCAAGGACATCTATCACTCCCAGAGGAAACATTAGTGACCTAGAATATTGCAGTTATCCCACTATCATAAGTTTTTATGGTTTCATCCAACTGTTTGATGCGAAATTTACGACCATTGCACCACATAGCCTTGTGGTGTTTCAACTTCAATATGCCAAACATGTAAAAGATGCATTTTCAATTAATAATAAACAAATTTATATAACTTGGAAAGTATAATATGAAAAAAAAAACACCTATAGTCACATTAATATAATATAAAATAACTGAATAAAATGGGTGAATTTGCTTTCCTTTCCAACTTTCAAACAATATACTAAATCTATTTCCCTCTATGTAACATCGAAATATCCATTACGATGAGCTTCTTGAACCAATTCAGATACTTCTTTCCATGATAACCTACCACCATGACGTTATTTACATCTATCAATCCATACCTTCATCCAGTCAAGATTGTTTGCAATGTATAAATGTAGTGCATCCCAATCTTGAGAAATTGACCGATCAAAAAATCACAAGTCACCAATATTAAATATTAGTTATAACCACGGTAAATATTAATAAATGATGAATGAATAAATATTAAATGAGTATGATCATATACACAAAAAAACAAAAATATATATTTATTAAAAATATCCACAATTTAATTACTGATCACTTTCTTCATTGTACCTTTCCCCAACAACTGCTCCCTTTCAAATTTTTTGATGGATTTCGCATCCCAAATGTAATCCACTGCATGCATAGCTTGCACTGCTAATTTAGAAAGATATTGACTAATATACACCATGGATTCATATACCATATATCCCTCCACCATAGAACCCTCAGGACGTGCTCTTTGTCTAACCAAAGCCTTCAATGATATCAAGTGCCTCTCCACCATCCACATTGACCTTGTGTGTACAGGTCCACACATTTCAATCTCCTCAACTTGGTGTTTGAGGTAGTGTTATTATGCATTGAAAAATGTTGGAGGTAGATACTTCTGTATTTCACACATTAGCTGAGGAATTCCTCTCTTCGAATACTTTATATCATCTTCATGGATTTATTTCAATGACAAATATATACAAATCACGGTGCAAGAAAATAACATGTTTCAACAAAACATATAAATACATATTACGTTACAAGTAAAACACGTGTCATCAAGTACAACAAAAAATCAAATTTTGTTTTTTCATATATATTGCAGCTACTTACCTCATGTATTTTCCAAGATCATATATAACTTGTTTGACAATGTTGTCAAAGTTGTTTGGGAGAGATAGAGGTAGAACATACTATAACAATAAAAACGAATTGTTACTTGTTCAAAACTAGACAAAAAAATAAAAATCTCAAAAAATGTATACGAACAATATATAAATATGAATACTAAAATGATTAATTACCTTAATGAAAGTATGCAAATCATGTGTTTTTACCCCACCAAATTCATCTTTCTTCCTTAATATATTCTTTATGTTTGAACACAAACCAGTGAGAAATTTAATTTTTTGAATGAACTCTTTTACGCCATTTCTTTGTTGCTCTGTTAATAACTATGGAAGGTTATTTTTGTCTCCATCTTTATTTGATTGGATCACACTTTGCATTTCATGATTGGCTTCCTGAATGTCATTACAAATTTTGACAATTTTCTCTTTATCCCTTCTGCCATCTATGATTCACTATAATGTTTCCATCACATTCTTCTCGATATGCATTGTATCAAATAAGCAAACTATTTTTAGGTCCTTATAGTAAGGCAACCTCATGAATTGAGTGGGAGAACATTTCATTCCTCTTGGAATTCCATTATTACTACCTTCACGATGACAACATTGATGAAGCATAAAAAAAATAAGAACATTATTTATCAAATGCGGTAAAATAAAATGAAAAATTAAAATAAAATTTCAAAACATGATTCCATTTACGATACATAAACAGAATACGTACCTTGAGGATTAATTTTTTCATATGCCAACTTCCATAGGCGAGGTGTCATTCTTTGTGGTTTTTGTCCAGTCTCTTGTTTCCCATTGAAAAGATCTTTTTCAGTAGTACGATGCTTATGGTTCTTAGAGAGGAAGTGTCTATATTCATCAGACACCTCTGTTCCTAAACTTTTTGAACGATGAGATTTCATCTTAGGACCACAAATTGGACATGCAAATTTACCCTTTGTTTGAAGACATACAACTGATGGATTAATGTGAATTATTAATATATATAGGAAATGATTATTTAAACAACATGCATGATATATTCAATTAATTATATACTATTCAAGTGTGAAATATGGAACATTACATACCACAAAAATGTGTTAGTCCTAGGGAATCATGAATTGTCAATAAAAGTATTCCACGACATTGAAATCTCTTCTTCCCAATTGGCTTACAGATGTCATACATAGTGATGCCCTCCCATAACTTTAGTATCTCATCGATAAGAGGTTCGATATACACATTCATATATTTAACTTGGTACTTACCTAATTGTTTGAAATTACATGAAATTACTACCATGGTATGTATATATACGTAAATAAATAAATAAAATATGTTATGCAAAAAAAGAGAAAAATGAAAAATTTAAATTCGAAAATTTAATGTAAACAAATACTTGGAATAATCATTGCCAAAATTAGGTGGTCCCTCTTTATTGACATCCAAGGACGAATCTTATTGTTGATAAAAAAAAAAGGCCACACTAAGTAAACAAACCGAATCTCTCCAAATGGATTAACACTATCAGTTGCCAATGAAAGCCTAACATTGTTGGATCATGTTGTCATTGATGCCAATGGTTTGATTGATTGATGTCAAGTGATTGATTGATGTCAAAGGATTGATTGATTGATGATTGATGTAATATAATATGTAT
>JZKD02S0063193.1:222251-285411 GCA_000966675.3 Picea glauca
CATAACTCATACCATTACCCATCAAACAAACTTGGGTCCATTACCCAAACCTGGGGTCTCCAACTTCTCATGTCCATAACTCTCTAACCATGAGGAATTATGTGACGTTCCACATTCCACCAGAAATGAAATGACAAGCACTATCCATCTAGGATATTTTCCTTGACAAAATCACTTTACTTCATCTCATTATTCCATAGTTAAGCATGGGTTCTCTTACTCCACAAAGCATCTTCCCGTGAGGGATTTCACCATAAGGTTACCACTTTGGAGTTCACCCATATTTACTTCTTATCAACCATGACAAAACAATAATGAGTCATATTTACATCAAACAATATTGGGTCCATTACCCAAGACTTTTTTCTACGGGGCTTTCTTCAAGGGTTGACATCAATGACAACCAACCTTAATCAACACTTCCATGGGATCATTAACTTGATCTTCATTATCTGCTTCAAGTTCCTCATCTTGCACTACAACATCATCTCTGCTACTACTTGGTGCTTTGTGCATAAAGTTAGGGGGCAAATCTTTCTTTATAATTACAAACAATCATGAAAAAATAGTGCATGTATAAAAAAACATAAAAGTTTGAGAATAAAATAAATATTAAAACAGATAATGAATGTATATATAGGTAATTACCATGGGATGATATTCATTCGATCCCTCGTTCATGTGCCCATATTTTCTATAATGTTTTTTAGCTATTTCTATTAAAACTCATTTGGGACGTCTAGTACAACAATTTTTGCAAGGGTAATAACATTTACCGTCACCCTTTTCACCCTCTTTAATTATTTTCTCATATCTAATGTTTTCTGACATTCTTCCCCACAAACATATACTGAAAAAAATACTTATTTTTTGTTCGCTAAGAAGACCCACTTAAACCCCTTTTGAAGTGTCGTTATTATAGAAAAATTGTTGCAACATCCGTAAAATGAAACATATTTATAGATTTTATAACGTCGCAATTCCGACAATAGTTTACCAAGTCAAAGTTGACTTGTAAAATACTAGGTGACCGTTGGGAGGGGGGAAAACATGTTTCCATAACGTCGCAATTGCGACGACTACTTTACAAACATCGCAAGAGAGACAAAAATCCAATGGCTTCACAATAGAGACGTCTTCGTCGCAATAGTGACATGTGTTTGTATAATGTCACACTTGCGATGTTATCAGGCAATATGGAGATTGTTTTTTTTTTAATTTCCTCTATTTTTTGAAAGTATGGCCAATTTTGTACATAACGTCACAAATAGAACGTTGAAATTTTTCCAATGTGTACTAGTGTAACTGTGTCTTATTTGTAGATGTACCCTCACATGGACTAGACATCAAACCATACAAACACCTTCACAACCACTTGATCACGAGTATGTACACACCCTTCCCTTTGTCATCATGCGTACACCTTCATAAACTAGGGTTTTTGAACCTTCACAACTTTTTCCCTTCAGACCTTTCCTACCTCTATCTCATCCACCAATAACCTATCACTGCAATCATCCTATCACTACTCAACCTATACCATACCAGCCACAAATATATCTACACAATCCAACAACCTATGCATGCTCCTCATGCATAAACTATCATAGATCATGGATATCTCCAATCAGAACATAACTGAACAAGTGTAATAACCCTCACCAAGATTAGACATCAAATTCTTACTGATATGCATCCTCACACCATACAAAAACCTTCACAACCACTTCACAACCAAAACCCTCAATCATGTACCAAGAAATACAAACTAAGTCTCAACATTTGAACCAAGAATATGAAACAATGAATAATACTAGCATACCAGTTCTGTATTTCTGTATATCTATCTCATACCATAAGTTCCATACAACCAACACCCTCCTAGGGAAAAAACTCAAACTCGCATAACTATATCTCATGAAGACAACAATACCCAACTACACATAAGAATATGACATACCTTTTGAATATTACATATCTCTCAATCAAAACATAACTAAACTACTCAACCAACAAACTACCATATTCAGACATCAATACAACCATACAAAAAATGCCTCAAGCATTCACCATAAAATGATCAAGTCTAAACATCAAGAAAATATGTACCCATACTAGAACCTTTGTAGCAAATCTGAACCTATGTAATGTTGATCTAGAACTTGCTTCAGACTTCAGTAACTTGGCACCAACACTTAATCAATATTTTCATTTCCTTTCCAAACTATAAGTTCCCTTCTCTCCTTCATCTTATGTATGTGTGTTCCCTGGCCCAGTGCAACCCATATACTACTTCAACAAACTAGGTTTTTTTTAACCTTTGAAACTTTTGTCATCAAACCTCTGACTTATGGAACTTTTGATGCGTTCATGACTACCTACAACAAATATTCCACCAAAATAGATCTTCAATATGCTCAAGAGATTCACACATCTAACCAACTTGAACCAAGTGGCTTCCTCTAGGGTTTATCATCTAACCAACTTCAAGAAACTTACTTTTTTTGGGGCTAACCCACTTCTAACCTCTTTGTCCACGTATAACCACTTTTCTACAAATAGTAAATTCTCCACTTCTAGTTGCAACTAATTTATTTTTAATTGTTTTCTTGTTGAAACCAGTTAACCCATGACTAACCACTTTGACTGGTCAACTTCTTCTAGGAGATTATAGAATAATTTGACTTCTTTCACCTTCTAGATAACTCATGAGGGTTCTCCATGTTCACAAGGCCATAACTCTCTAACCGTGAGAAGTTATGTGACATTCCACATATCACTGGAAATGGCATGACATGTGCTATCCATATTGAATACTATTCCCTACAAATATACTAACATTCATACCATTATACATAAGAAAAATTTAAGTCCCTTAACTATACTATTGTAGCTACCGAAATTTTCTACCAGACTTGCTTCAAGGGTTGATATCAATGACAACCAACCCAATTAATAAACACTTTCCTCTTGTCGTAGTTGTCTTGCACATTGTATCTTCACTTCTTGTCACACCAGTTTGTTGTCTGCTATGCATTTGTCTATTCTATCACGCATCTATGTCATTCCATTTCTTAACTTCTATTGCACATTGTATCCTACAACTATCTGTTGATCACTGATCCATCTACCTACTTCTTTTTGAATTTTTCTCATTTTTCTACTTTTTTATTCTTTTTATTCTTTTTCTACTTTTTCTTTTCATTTTCTACTTTCTCTTACTTTTTCTTATCTTTTTCTTATTTTGCTTCCTACTATATACATTATGTACAATTCTACTTTCTGCGATGTGATTATTGATGGTTGGTAGGTCAATTATATCTATAGAGTTTCAATCGACTACCATTCACCATTCCTTGCATTTCCTTTCCTGCTAAGCCCTTCAGATGTACAACACCTCTATATGTGACATACTTTATCTCATATGGCCCTAGCCAATGCATTTTGAACTTCCCTGGGTGTTGTAAGTATTTACTGTCATAGAGGAGAACCAAATCTCCTACTTTGAATTTCTTCTTCTTAATATTTATGTCATGCCATTATTTATCCTTTGCTTTCTGTACCTCCTGATGGAATCCAACTATAATAATGCCTTCTTCTAATTCCATGAGTTGAGTTAATCTTTCTCATGCGACACCTCTTTCTATCATGTTTGTAATAGTTTCAATACATAGAATTGGTATCAAATAATATAAGGGAACTACTACTTCTTGTCCATACACCAATCTAAAATGTGTTTTCCTTGTTATCTTCTTTCATGTAGTTTTATAATCCCATAACATTGCTGGTACCTTCAATTCCCATTCTTCCCTGTTTACATTACAAATCTTGGTCAAGGCATTCTCCAATATCTTCTTGAATGCTTCCAATGTTCCATTCACATGAGGATGATAAGGAGTGATATTCTGATGTTTTATCTCAAATTCTTCCATCATTACCTGGAATGTATTGTTGATAAAGTGAGTCCCTTGATCACTCATCAATATTGTTGGGCATCCAAACCTTGTAACTGCATGTTCAAATATAAAGTGAATTGCAGTCTCTATGCTGCAATCCTTCACTTCTTTTGCCTCATCCCATATGGTCAAGTACTATGTCGTTGTAATAATATATCTAGCTCCCGATCTTCTTGGTGGTGGATTAATAGGTCCTACAAAGTCTACATCCCACTTATCAAATACTTGCAAAGTTACTTGTGGTCTCAATGGCATCTCATCCCTCCTAGATGGATTTCCAACTCTCTAACATACATCACAATTTTTACAGTACTCCTTGGAATCCTTGTGAACTACCGACCACCATAATCCTGAACGCAATACCTTCTGTGTAGTGGATTTCCTTGCATAATTTCCTACAACAATGCCTTCATGTCCTTATGCTAAAATCATAGGCCTTCCATGTTCCATAACACATCTCCTCAAAATGTTATTTTCTCCAAGCTTATATAAATGACCTGCAATCAGTTGGTAGTCTACAACTCTGATCACCATATTTTTTTTATGCGCAGTAGTAAATTATCTTGGTGAAAATCCTATACTCAAAAAATCAATAAGGTCAGCAAAATAATCATAAAATATCTATACTGAAAACAATTGTGCATATGGAAAGTTTTCCTCCAAGTTACTAGGTTCTTCTCGATTAGTTATCTTGGATAAGTGATCTAGTCATTCATTCAATCTTCCAGGCTTCACCAAAAATTCAAAGTCAAAATCTTGGAACAAAAGTATCCATTTACATATCCTTCCCCCCAACACTGGCTTATTTACTAAATATTTGAGAGCGGAATGATTTGTAAACATCTTGAAATGTTTCCCTAACAAGTAATGTTTGTATTTCAGCAATGCATATACCATAGCTAATCCTTCCCTTTCTATAGTGTTCTAGTTTTGTTCTAAATATGATAATTTCCTGCTTGCAAATGCTATAGGGTGATGTATATCACCTTCTTCTCGTTGTTTCCATATTTCTCCTAGAACTATTGCAGATGCATCCACATGCACATGAAATTCTTTTTCCCAGTCTGGAAACACTAAAATTGGCACGGTTACCATCTTCTCCTTCAAAATATCCAAACTATGATGTAACTTTTCATTCCATTGATACTTAGTGTCTTTCTTCAACAAATTCTCCATTGGAGAAATAATTTGTGCATATATCCTTATAAACTTCCTATAATATCATGTATGTCCAAGTGTACTCTTCAATTGGTGCATTGACTTTGGTGGTGGTAAATTCACTATGACAACAATTTTAGCAGGATCAACCAACAGACCCTGTTTACACACCACATGCCCTAACAAGATTCCAAAAGGTGTGTTGAAAACACATTTATTAATATTTAATGAAATATGACATTGCTTGCATCTGTATAACATCAATATCAACACTTCCACATGATCCTTCAGTAAACTAAACATTGTCCAATCATCCAAGTAAACCTCTAGAAACTTATGAATAAAGTCCTTAAAGGATTCTAATACCACCCTTGAAACAATTGTAGGTGCATTCTTCAATCTGAATGGAATTACTGTATACTAAAATGATCCCCATTCTATAGCAAATGTTGTCTTATGCCTATCTTCTGGTGCTATGCTAATATGATGATATCTTGAAAACCTAGCCATAAATGAATACGCTTCTTGACTTCCTACATTCTCCAACACTTCATCTGTAAAACGGGTAGGAAAAGGATCATGTAGGAAAACAACATTCAATTTTATCAAATCTACACAAATCATATCCCCCCTTTCTTATTTTATTGCACCACCATAGAACTGATCCATTTTGATTCTTCCATAGGTTCTATGACACCAACCTCTAACATTTTGTCAATTTATTCCTTCACCTTTGGCTTATACATTGGATTTAACTGGTAAGGTATTTGTCTTATAAGTTTGGATTTTGGATTCAAGGGGATATTCATCTCTCCTACTTCTCCTTCTAATCCTTTCATCTCTGAAAATGTTGTTGGAAACAAGTCACTGTACTCATGCAGTAACTTTGTGATTATTTCTATGGTATGATTATCCCAATAGTCCCCAATGTTTGCAATCTTTGGTTTTTCTGCAGTTCCAATGTTTACCTTTTTTATCTTCAGGGGTGAAACACAATCTTATGAATCTAACTTTGGAACTTTTACTTCCCTTTCTCCTTCAATATATGGGATCTGGATATTGCATGGGTTTTCTTCTACTGGATCTTCTTCTTCTACGACATGATAACATTGTAGAAACTGTCTATTTGTCCCTCTAGTATGATTTTGATATTTTGGGATTATTTCAAATTCAGGTTCTTCAAATATACTGTCTCTTACCACTTTTGGCGTTGTATCTATATATGGACTTTCATGCTTAAAGGAAAATGTAATCGCAAAATTTTGTTGTATTTCTTCCCAATTTGTAGTTTCTCTGCATTGTTCCTATTCTGTGTACTAGTTATTTGGAATGCCTTATAATGTGTGAATAAAATGGTGTGGTCATTCTTCTGGTGGTACTAATCTCCATTGAGCCATGAACCTATCTATATGTTCTCTAGTTTGTCCAAATCCATCATATTTCTCCAAAACTTTGTTCTCCTACTCTGCACAGTAACCTTTTGCACTGAAATGACTTGTTGATCTTCTCCTTATGTGTACCCCACCAACGAATAGGTGTATCTTTCAAAGAAATGTCTAATACTGGTAATATCTTATTTTCTACTACTTTTGATTCAAACCTCATTAAAATTTCTTCTAATTCATCCATACCATAAAAAGTAGGAGTCTATCTCACCTTTGAACCAATCCATCTTAGCACACATGTCATTATCACACATCTTCTGGTGGATAATTCATGTAGTCGTTGCTGCCAGTTCTCTAGTCCTGTGTTAGAGTCTGAATCACAAGAACTAATACTCCTCCAACTCAACATTCCATCTTTAGTTGGATTTATGTAATACTCTTCATGCATGATAGTTCTATACAATTGATTTATGTCTTCTATAATAAAATTATCTATCATAGGTTCCACATACCTTCCTCCTTTAAAGGGACCCAATGGTGAAATCACTCTGTATTATCCTTACTCAAAGATCATATTACTTGTATTCAATTTAATAATATCATGTTTATCAAAACACCAATCCAGGCCCAACAATGGTGGATGTGGTGAAGTATTATCTATTATGTCAATGACTTCAAAGTCTTCCATGGTGCACACACCATCTAGATCTACCAGTATCCCCTTCAATCTACCAATTGGCACCACTCTATGCTTATTTTCTAACTTCAATTGGATAGGTGAATACCCCAATGTTGGTTCTCCCATAGCTTCCCATGTCTTCTTTGGAAGAACATTGAATTTAGACCCTAATTCTAGTATGATATCCCCCATATTGAAATATTCAACCTGAATTCGCTATTTTTTCTTCTCTTCTTACGGACTTGATTCACTGTCTTCAGCCCTTCTTCCCTAGAATTACACTTTTCTAATGGACTCTGCAGTACCTGTAAAGAATTTTTATCATTTAACAATTTTACACATGAGAACAAAAAGTTTCTTAATTTACTTACTTTCTCTAAAGGCTACTCTTTGTTTGTCTGATCAAATAAGGCAGGCATTGCATACACTGGTACCTCATCTATTGGCTTTATTCCTGAAGTAGACATAATACTTTCTTTTAGAATATCCTGTCTAACCTCTTTGAATGTCTCTTTCTCTTTTCACGCATAAAACTTCTGTTCAGGAACTGTATTTTTCCTAACCCACTGGTACTGATCCTGATCCTTCTTTGCTGCATATTCCCCTATCTTGGATCTGCCTCTAGTAACTATGTTGATCTTTTTTCCATCCTCTTCTTTATTTTCCACAAAAATCCATTGTACATTCTAATTGTTCGGGTTCCTCTTGTCCTATATCTTCACCAGAAGCGTCGGGAAATATTTTGTCTCATGGTCTGCTACATGAAAATACATACATACCATAGGTGGTTGTAGATAGTCTCTTGCATAGTGTCCCAGTTTCTGAAATTTGTGACAAACTACTGGTCCTCGACCTCCTCCAAATCCTCTTCATCCACGAACTCCTCCTCTGATACCTTGATTATTTCCGTGCGATGTATTATACTGAGGTCCTTGATTTTATTGCAACTACGCATTATTTCATTGTGTTTGTTCTACACACTGCTACGCATTGCTATACTCTAGTGTTGATCCAAACTGTTTCACATTACTATACCGTGGTTGTGCTTGAAATTGCTGCGTGGTATTATATTGTGGCTGTTGTGCATTATTATAATATGGTTGTTGTGCATGTTGTGTTTTCATTAAACATTCTCTCACCCTATATGCATCTGATGTCCCCTCCTTCATTATCTCCAAGGTTATGCAGTCCTTGTCTCCGTGTCCAACTAACATGAAAAAATTACAAAATGTACTCTTCGGTACTGTCTGATACTTATGTATTATGGAACAATGATAGGGATAACTCCCATGTGTTCTACATATCTCACACCATGGTCCTCCTAAAGATAAAGGATTTGGCATACCTAATCCTATATACTTCACAAATAATGGATGTTCATTCTTATGATGAACTTATTTCTTACATAATGTACACCATACATCTTCTCTTTTCTCCTTACCTTTATTCTGATTTAACTGAAATTTCAAGTTCTTCAAATCTTGTATCAACTCTTCCACAACTTGATCTGTCTACTTATACTGATGTTCCTCTAACTGTAAGGATACTTGTAGGGCCTCAACCTAACTTTGTAAATTTTGTTGTCTTAAAGGATACTTTAGATGTGGCAATAAAGAGTTAAAAAACAAATTTCTATGTTGCATATCAGTAATACGGTACTTCAACTTACCTTTTAGTCTTTTAAACTTCTAGTCCATGTCCCAAATTGATTCTCCTGGATTCTACTTAATCTCTATCATTTCATTCATGAACTGATCCTTTGAACTTGGGTTTTGATGTTCATTTATTAATTGCCTCTTCCCTTCTGCAACAGTTGTAGGTGCTCCTATTGGGTTATTTATTGCAAGACCCATGTACCAGTATAATGCATCATCTCTGAATGTGATTTCCAACTTCAGAACCTTTGTATATTCATATATAATTTTCTTAGTTGCCCAAATCTTCTCACAGATAAAGAAATTCTTCTATGAGTCCTCTGACCCTTCTCCTTGGAACTTTGGTAACCTAATAGTTGGATCTTGTCTTGCCATTGTGAATTTTGTTATACTACCACCTCCACGCGGTGTAGAGACTTGACTGCTACTTGTTGAAATTACACTTCTGTTTGAGTTTCCACTGGACCCATGTCCTATAAAAATCCTTCTACCACTAATAACTTGTTGGTTAACCAATTTTTCTTCTTCAAATGTCTTAGTCACACATGGGGTTGTGGGTTCCACACTAATTTATATATGGAATGAAGATCCTTCTTCTACGCTAGACCCTTGACCTATGGTTTTCCTCTTGTATGTGGTGCACATGATTTCCTCAATCTTCCTTGTCTCATGGATATCCTCTACCTCTTCCTCATCACTTTCCAAGCCCTCTCACTTGGCTATTTCCCTCATTTTACTATTGATATTATACTAGTAGGGTCTTCCACTCTATGTCACTCATGCTTTCCTTATTATTTCCTTGGTATGTTCCTCATCCATCATTATAAGGTCCATTGCTTCCTTCTTTTGGCCTCTACCAAATCCCTCTCCATATCTCAGATATTCCTTAGTGCTTCCCCCAAATCCCCCATGCATGCAAAGTAATTTAGTTGTTTGATTCCAAGGTCATCACACATTTATCATGAAATAAGATCTTGATTGATGTGTAAAGAGAGATAATGTACCTCCCTCTTGGTCCCTTCAAGAAATCCTTCTCTACAGTAGTATACGAATTTGGTGTATCGACTACAAATTAAGTAATAAACCCCACAATAATACTATCTAACCATGCATCCACTATGCGTGTGAATTTATTATTAACCCTTTCCAACTATACAATGTTGTCAAAAGTCCACTCTACTATCCTTATTTGATTAGTTGGATAGGTATCCTTCAACCTCAATATCCCTTCCTATAATAAATATGGAAAATAACAAAAATATGCCTCATGCAAATCAGTAAACACATACCTCTGCAGATATTGACATGGTGCTTTCCTGGAGCTTCTATTATATTTCTGCACGAAATTGAGTTTCTTTGTCTCCAACCATATTTAAATCTCTTTCATTGTAGCATTCCATGGCCTAAACATTCCTTTCTACCAATGCATCTTCTTCACTATTCTTCACCAGATCCCTTCTAGGTTGTTCTTTTGAGTTCTAGCTGGAAATAGAACCATTTGTTGGATGTATAGGCTGACCCAGGTTCTATCTTAGTTATCCAAAAAAAACCTATTCACCATCCACCCTTATGGTAAACCATAAGGCTACACCATGCACAAAGTGCACAATGCAGTCTCACCCGAGATGGCTTATGGGTGACTGCAAGATACAAATGTCTATAGACATGGAAGGGATTGGGGATGTTATACTTATTCTACTTTAACATGCATCATATCATATACTTCATTATACCATTCATCTAGATCTAAAAGTTATTTCGTTCTTCATTATCAATATTGCACGCTACACAATACTACTCTATCCATTCATAATTTATTCATAATTACAGAAACAACAAAAAAACATCATTCAGACACTTTGCAACACATAATTTTACCATGGTTCACCCCCCTAGGATACATCCATATAAATCTTATACTTTATTATTATTATTCATCAAAAAGATACGGCGTTGTGTGCATTACATCATGGATGTATAATTGGTGAGGCTAACCAACATCGCACTAAGCTCCACTTATTGTGATTTGACCCTCAATTACATCTCGAAACTGACTCCATCTAAGCTTCGCAGCTCTCAAAAAAACATATACTCCAACTTAGAACTCAAAAGGAGCTCAAAGTAATTCACTCATACAAAGTGATAATCAAAATATATATGTCCTATTTTCCTCATACATCCTCTATTTATACAAAAAAGGTGGTTAAAAACCCTTACATCATGACTCAAAACCCTAATTCTAAGTGGACTCCACTTGTCCACTTTCTAACTTCCTTTCAAGTGGTTGGTCTTCGATCTAACCATTTTTTTCTTTGCTCTACATTTATATTCCTTCTTTCCCAGCATGTGTTTCTTCCTTTTCCCTTTGTTGCACTTATTTTCCATCTTTCCTAGTGCGTGTTGCTTCCTTTGGTCCATTTTATAGATCTTAACCTCATTTACTATGTTGAACCCCAAAATTTCCTTCTCCAACAATAGATTTGGTAGTAGTTTTCCTTTTCAACCATTCATACAAAAAACATGGAAATTCATCAAATAAAGTCTCATGCATATCATTCTAAAGATATTTATCTTTCCATATCTTCACATTCACTCTGAGCCCCTAAGTTTCTCTCAAGGAAAACTCATTCTCTTTTTCAATTATCCTATCCTGAATTTCCTCTCGATATGGATACCACCTTATTTATTTCCTTCATTACTCCCTACAATATTTTCATGTGCCGACAATGGAACCATTTTTTTGTGTCATTTCACACTTGCGCATATCCTTCCTAACACTGGGGAGTTTAGACCCAGTTTTCTTCTAGATTTGACCGAAAAAAACCCCAAAGAATCAACATATCAATCTTCAACCAATGTTGAAGAAGGTCTCACCCAAGACACAATGAGAATAATATAGACCTTTCAGTATTGTGACAGGGATGAAGGGATAAATACATAGGGATCCATTCAGGATGGAATTTGTGCATTCCATTAACATCAAATTACTCTATCAATATGTAAACAAATATACACACATATTCACATAACACATAAGTGACACACAATAGATCAAAACTGCTGCAACTTTATTATTCCTTCCATTCCATTGAACACATACATAGATTAAGAAAATTATATCCAACAACAACAAAGTCTCATGCCTTCTTTATATAATTCTCTAGAATTACAACACATTGAACCATGCCCATCCTTCTAAACCTCAGACATATGATAGACTCAAACTTATATTCAAAAGAATTATAGAATTACAAAGGCTCATAGTGAGATTGGCACACAATAGGAAACAAAAAAGCAATAGGAGGGGTAAATGACATAAGAAATAAAAGCATAGGTGACTATTAAGAAACATAAAAAAATTGGGAACCGCTTTGGGATATGGCTAGAATATAGATGAAGAGAGGAAAATAAGTCTCAATGTCAAGTCATGGCAGGACTAAAGGAGGGTTTTCGGGCCTACGCGAAATTGTAGCATGGGCATCGAATGGAAATCTAGGTTCTAACTAGGGTGCCCATGTAGGGTAAGAATTATTGAACAAGTTACGATGTGAAAAACTGGAGTGGCTAATGTCGTAACCTGATAGGATTGAACCTAAGGCATTGTGGCAGAAAAAGTGATGATTAATAATGTAAGGTCATATCACAGGGAAAAAACTATCCCTATATGCTAGTTCAAGAAACATGTACCTGAAACTCAGTGGAAGTAACTAGCTTTGTAAAAATGTTCCCATAATCATGTCAACACATGTAAACTAGATTCCAAGGTCAAAACGCATAGTAAAATCTCAACACAAAAAAAAAATGGATTTTTTGGATACAATATATGCAATCAAAATAACTCACACCACACACCTATGTATAAAGAACTACACATTCTAATGATTCTAGTGAAGTATAGCCCATTTCTAGGCTCCGAACAAAGATCTGTTTCATAATTGATGAAATCATGGGTCATTGCTGGCATCATATGTCACACCATTTCGGGGCCATGCCACATATGAATGAACTTTTTCATATGAAGATACTCATCATGAGTGGTTTCTTGAGATGCGATAGCTCCTTGATGATGCCCATAAATATGTAATGGGGGTACAAAACATAAATATTTGGTGTAATGGGAACTAGATAATTCAGTGGAAATTTTAGAAACAGAAAAACGAGGTGCAAAAGGGTTGAGATTGAGAGTTCTACTAGATTCCCCAACAAATTCCCCCAGTATTGGATTGAAACTCATCATGATAACTCTCATTGGTTCTGAATTATGACAATATGATCACTGTTTCATCTCATCCTCGGGCTCAACTATGTAAGATATGACATCCATTATGTTCTGATCAGAAGGAAACTCGGTATCTAGGAAATCGTCTGAACTCAGAGAATAAACAACCCATGTGGGAAGAGTAGGATGATCACACTCCATATGAGGATGGAGGTGTTAATCACTATCGGATGACATTGATGAGATCATTGGGGAGGAAATCTAAACCAGAGTGAGTAGTATGGAAGCTCCATATGATTCAACATCCTTGGGATGAGGTACCATCCAAGGATTGATAGACCCAAGGGATCCACTCGAAAATACTAAAATCATGTTGATCAGAGAAATGTTCGTAGCAGGAGGTGGTGGGGGAAGAGGGAATCTTCCAATAAGTTTAGAGTCTTTGAACATCCCCACACAAACACTCATGTACGACTATTGGTTTTCACCCATAAAGGGTACATTAGACCCCACATTGGATCCAAGGTGGGGGTACAAAACATAAGTTGATTGATTGTGGTGATTTTCCCTTGATGAGGGAAGCGTAAGAATCTAAATATGGAGGAGACAATTGCAGTCATATCATAGAACCAAGTGCGTCTGAGTAACAAATTGTACTTAAGAGGTGCATCAATTACCTCCATGACAACAAAGACAATCTTACCACCTAACGCGATGGGTAAGGTGGTGATAATCCCATGGGGCTAGAACATATGTCCATTGAATATTTTAAAAAGTCTTGTAGATGTGTTGATATTTGGAGATCCAAGGGCCTTCCAACATGACATAAACATAATGCAAGTCAAAGCTCCTTCATCAATTACAGTGCGAAATATATTTTTTCCCATCAATCTCACTTTGAACTAGAAAGTGATTTCATGGGAATGCCTATGATTAACCTGATTAGAATCAAATGTTATCAAACTCAACTCCAAGGGATCAACCTCACCTATTGTAGACAACAAGGATTTCTTATTCCTTAGGTATCTTTGGAGGACTTATATTGTGGACATGACACATGGTTCTTGGGACAAGTCTTCCACAATACTATAGTTGTGGGAGACCCATGTATTCGGGTTATGTGACATTCATTGAAGAATTCACTTCAAGTGATGAAGTAATGTGTCAAATAATGGATTCTAAACATGAAGAGGGCCACTAGGGTGGGAAGAATATGTTGGATTTGGCACAACATGAGTAGGCTCAGAATTGTCATAGTTCTTTGCTCGCATATGCAAATTGACCATCTAGTAACACATGAAAATTGAAGAATTAAAGGATGTCCCCTCATGTTGAGGGATACCTTCCATTCCCCCTTGTAGAGGGGAAATATTTGTTGCAACCATGTGTTGAGGGTGAGGGGGAAAGGATGAGTGCGGACAATAGGATACCAGGGGGGGCTTTTCTAAGCCAAAAATTGATGGACTTCATCCTTCCAAGGACAATGATGAGTAGGATGGTCCTCCCCATAGATGGTGTTGAGGTGTTGTGTTGGCCCTCAACCAAGTTTTGAGGAATACTTGGTCATATTTGACCGTTTGGTACTTTGACTTCCTATCGAAGATGGAGTGCATAGAAAAGCAAAGATCATGGGATCTCGCCACCTTTTGTGGAACCTTTTTGAGTTTTTTTGGGAATATTGTAACGGGAAAGGGATGTCGGCTTTTGTTTAGGCATTTTTCTATGTATAAATAGAGGTATAGGCCATGTAAGAAAGGAGGCCCTATCTAGTCGATGGCTTAGTGCATAAGTTGGATCTATGTGATCAGAAGTCTGTGTGACTGTAAGAGCTCTGTGCATGCTATAATAAGTGTTGAGTGCATAGAGTGTGAGAAGGCTTAGTGCTTGGATCTACCCAGGGAAAGAAGATCTAGCAAGATGCACAGATCTCTTGTCCTATGCGGGTTAGGATATTGAAGACTTAGTGCTAGTAGCAAGATCTGTGTGATCAAGTATTGTAAGGCTCTATGCATTTTGTGTAAGACTTGCGGAGCTGAGTGCAAGTCTCTGTGAGAGACTGTAGAAGGCTTTGTGCGGAGTGCAAGAAAGAGGTATCTAGAGAGTTGCATAGATCCTTTGTCTCATGTGAAGTAAGGGTTATTAAACCTCTATGTTGTAACTGCTTGACCAAGATAATATAAATAAGACTTTTTGGACGTAGCCCCAGGGTGGGGGTGAACCACGATAACTCTGTGTAATGTGCTGATGTGTTTGTCTCTCTCTTGCTAAGTGCTCTGATATGTTTAGATAGATCTATTGATGCTTTGTTCTTATGAGATATGAATGCATGCTAGATATGATACATAAGATTCGAAGTGCTTAATATATTGAGTATAACCTGTTTATAATTGCTAAGTGCTAGATCTGAGTAATTACTGCGATGGTATGTACTTTCTGTGAAGTGTATTAATGAATGTATGTTAGGAAATAACTGATACTAAGTGCGTTGTAAGAAAGATAATCACAGATCTGTGTCCCAACTAAGGTTGTAGACACTTGAGTCCTATAACCACCCCTACCTCTACCTCAGATGAGACTTCATCTACTTCGCAGGTGTTGCCGAAAGGGCCAGCAGTTAGGGATTTGTTGGTGTGCTCTTGAGCGTTGAACTCTGGGTATGCCCCTATTCCAACAAAAGGTTCTGTTGTTGAGACCTGAAACTGTGATTGCTGGGAATTGAAGAAGAAGAATATTTGTGCAAATAAGCTCTGTGCATAGATCTGTTGCCCTAGTGCGCAGTGTTATGTTTGACCTGTGAAGCTTTGTGACAAGAAAGAAAGGTCATATCTAAAGAAGAGAGGTCAGATCTGAAGAAAAAGATGCCATATCTGCGAAGAAAGAGGTCAAATATACAAGAAAAAGGTAAGATCTATAATCTTTGTTCTTTGATAAAGGTAAGAATATTTAAAAGTCTTAGATCTGGAAGCTTTGTGCTCTATAGAAGTAAGATAAGTGATTTTTTTTATTTCTAAAGAATGGATCTTGGTATGTTTGATAGATTGTATCCTAGCTTCAAAACTAGGGCATTAATAGATGAAAGAAATTTTGATATGAATAGATCTGATAAGTATAGTGATAGATATGTTATACCTATGCATAGAAAGAATTTTGGGACTAACTAATGGATGTAGGATCCTAGAAAGAAATTTTTGCAGGTTAACCGTTATGATCCTAGCACACAGTACATGAAAAGTTGGGGATCATTGAAGAGAAAGAGAGGATTAAATATTTGTTACAATTGCAGAAGGCCCGAACATCTTGCTAAGGAATGCCCTCGGTGAAGACCCAATTGTCTTTGTTGTAAGGCTATGGACCATGAAGTACTGGATTGCCCTAGAATGATTGCTAGACTTGAAAAGCTGAATATAGAGAAAGAAGGAGATCAAGAGACTCAGATTATAGAGGAACCCCAAAAAAAATTAGAGAAAGTATTGATGAAAATGCAATAAACCCTTAATGATCACAAAGACCCCATATTATTAGAAATATTCAAGAAGAAAGAACAGAACGAAGTGAGAATAGGAGACTTCGACATTGAGTGTGTTTTGGATGAAGAAACACTAGTGAACATTATGACAGAAGGAACCTGAAAAGCTATATGAAGACCTGACATGACCCCTTCATTAGGAGGAATAGGGTTATTCAAAGGAAAGTTGGTAAACCTATGTGGAAATCTCACTCAAATATCTATGAGTTCTCATGGATCTTTGATAGAAGAATATTTTGAGATTGTTAATTTCGTGGAGGAAATCACCCCATTTACTATGTTACTTGGTAAACCTTGGATTGAGAAAGATCAAGCTAGAAAAAAGGAAGTAGAAAAGGACCTAGAACAACAGAGACAAGAGTTAAGGGACTTCATGCCTAGAAGGATTGTGCAGTTGATTGAAGAACAGGAGAACAGATCAAGGGTTCTTGACCCTAGGAAATTGGATGACGAAGTTGATAGAACATTAGAAGAACCATAGAGGAACGAAAAATATGTTGTACAAGTAATACCCATGGATCTGAAGAAAGAATCTTAGCACTGTGAAGTTACCATGCCAAGAGAAGAAAAGAATTAGAATGAAAAAAGGATGACCGAGACGAAGCTCACTGGGAAGAAGGCTAGAAAAATCATGAAGAAGAAAGCGAAGTTGGAGAAATTACAGAACGTTCCATAAGAAACCCCGCAGAAGAAAAACACGTAGAATTTGAACTTCGTCGGGATAACAAAACAACGACATATGGCACTTCGCCATGTCGAAGTAATATAATAGTTAGAAGATGATACACCCATTCCAATGATGGCCCAAATGGCTCGAAAGAAAGTTATGACTTGTTCCCTGACTGTTAGACTACGCCATAACGGATAGATCAAGAGTTAATGGACCCTCCTATCCATTGCAAGCAGTCAGTTACAACTTTACTTACTTATTCCGTCGCGCCATTCCCAGAAGACACTTTTGACAATTGAGAACATGAGCTCACAGAATACCCGCATTGTGGAATAGTGACTAACCTGCCTTGCTCTCTTCTCGATTATGATACCTTCATCCCATTGAAAACTTGAGAAAGTGATGCTGAGCTTACATGTCCGACGAGCTTAGCATAGCAGAAGAATCGAAAGAGTTATGTCAGAAAGAGGAATGTCCACAAGATTCCAAGCCTAGTCATCAAGAGGAGTAGCAGCTTCTCCATCCACTACTCGAGTTGGACCATCTCGACAGACTGTCGAGAAACGTACTAAACATAGATATGACATCATGAATGCCAAACTGATCCCGAGCATCTTTCCCTCTTACATACCTCCTCTGAAAGGTGAAATCAACCGTGATAGTGTGCCCCAAGATTATGACTATCCTATGATCATTGTGTACCTACCGAAGGGTGTGCGTGCAATTCACACTGAGTAGACCAAGCTTGAAGCATTAAAGTTTTGCAACTTCAACCTTGGTGACCAGAAATCCTACAATATGCTTTCCCCGCACAAGTATCTGATGATGACAAAGGGGAAGAATTACAATATCGTCCCTCAACAATGGACGATGAACCTCGCACAGTCCACCTTACTTAATGTAATGAAGATTCCACACTTTGGCAGGCACCAGGAGGTGAACACTTGTGTAAAATTGATACTAGTGAGATACCATGGAGGATATCTCTAGTTGAACCGATGTATAATGATTGATCTGGTGTTGATCAATCAGATCACTAGGCTGAGCATGCAGGGACCTGACCCACAAGACTATTACCTTGGAAAGACGGCATATTGTGCTCTTTCACGGAAGATTAAAGAGGCCTACGGAAATGTTGAAAAAGGCACGTGAGGTTACAAGGTAACCTCTATTGACACTAGCGCAGTGCACCTCGCCTGTCAGATGATCGCAGTAAAGTTAGTCTGCAAGAAAAGACCGACACAAGTATCTGGGTTTGTAGTTGATCTCCCAGGAAAATGCGTAGAAGGATTCCAAATGAACTGGTCAAAGTACTTAGCAGATCAACTTGAATTGGATTGCAGATAAGCACAAGACCAAGGATATGAGTTCCACTTCAACTGGCTTCTCATCATGATCGCCTTCATAACATGGGAGATGTCGGAGGATGTTGTTTTTCCTAAAACCCTACCGTTTGAACCATTGGCTACGAAGTTTAGTACATTATGGTACACGACAGATATGAACAAGAAATGGAAGTCGAATACCCTCTTTCACAGATACTACATCCAGTTGAAGACTATGATACAAGCCACACCTCGCATTACTCCGAATACACTCCACAGATTTAGACCCTTAATGAAGATCAACGCAGACTACCACTTCATATACCTAACTCCACGCACTGATGAGCACTAGGAATAGCTGCAGTCCTATTATAAACTGACAGAAGAAGACCTTGAAGAGATCACCAAGGAATGGTCGGTGGACCTCCTCATTGCAGTAGATCTAACATATATTTCAGATATCAGCAGCCTAGAAGTTGTGCAGGACACAACTGGGCCCAGTAAGACAAAGAAGACAAAGGATACGAAGAAAACTGAAGAGGTTCAAGATGTGGATAGCCACTCTGTAAGGACATCTTCCATCACAACAGATGAAGAAGGTAATGATGAAGACCTAGAAGAAGTTGAACAACAACCAGAAGATGAAGTCGAAGTTCTAAAGAAAAGAAAAGGGTCAACTTCGAAGTCTTTCCTTAAGAATAAAGCCAAAGAGACCATGACCAAGATGAAGACAACGCTCAATCCAAATGACTTCAGCTTTCTCCTCACGACTTTGAATGAAGCTATAGAAGAGATCATAGAAAATTAGGAGGCCAAGCAAGAAATGATGTACAACAGAATTGAAACTGAGCTCTGAGGAGTGCAGTGATCACTTCAGTCTAGCCGCGCAACACCTACGATGCCTCTACTAGAAGGAACAATAGAAGAGGGACACGAATCAATTCAACTCTATAAGATGGCCGACATAGTTGAAGTTCGTCTTTGGAATGCAGAAGAAGAAACAACGTAGGTTACACAGGCCCTATAGAAAGCACAGGAGGAAATCATAGAGCAACGTCGAGCTACGCAGCAAGAGAAGGATGCCATCCTAGCAAAATTTGAAGAAGACAAAGCGAAAATCGTGAAAGAAAAGGAGCAGCTACTCAAGAAGCAGATCGGGATCAAAGAAGTAGTCAACAGAGCATTTCACTCTGTGACTGGCTTAGAACATAAGGCAGAAGAATCCATAGAACACCAAGTAATGAAGCTTGTTGAAGTCATTTAGCAACTGCAACAAAGAGTAGTAGAACTAGATCTCCAAGCTATACCGAGTACTCCACAAGAAGAACGTGACCAACAAGAAGTGAATGCCTGAAGTACAGTAGAAAGGATTAAGGAATTCACTAAAGAATGTAAGCAATTAAGTAGTAGAAGTGCGCAAATACGTGAGAACATATCCGAGAACCCTAAATTGCATAAATTGGAGTCACGGCTCCAAGAGGCAAAGTACCAAGCTGAGAAGTTACAGGTACATCTGAAGGCCCTATCGACCATAGAGAAAATGAAGAGGTCCCACGGACAGTGCGTCGTCCAACAACAGATTCATATGATCTAGAGCAAGGTCATGGAAGTGACACAACAACTTCAACCTTTGCAAGATAAGGTATGTCAACTATTCTTAGAGATTGAGAGCCAAGGGACAGACCTGGAATAGGTCGTGAACATAGCAGAGTAGCACTTAGAAGGACCAGTTAGTAACACACTCATTCAAGATTTTCCTGGGAAAGAAGCAGTAGAAAAGCAACATGTCGAAGTAGATCGAGTGAAGCTCAAGGCCTTCGAGGTAGAGTTATCCAGAGAACAGTGACTCGGGACGAGTCACAGGTGAGTGTTGGGGGCCTGTTGGCCCTCGACCAAGTTTTGAGGAATACTTGATCATAGTTGACCATTTGGTACTTCGACTTCCTGTCAAATACGAAGTGCATAGCGAAGCAGAGATCACGGGATCTCACCACCTTTTGTGGAACCTTTTTGGGTTTTTTGGGAATATTGTAACAGGAAAGGGATGTCCACCCTTGTTTAGGCATTTTTCTATGTATAAATAGAGATCTAGGCCATGTAAGAAAGGAGGCCCTGTCTAGTCGATGTCTTAGTGCATAAGTTGGATCTATGTGATCAGAAGTCTGTGTGACTGTAAGAGCTCTGTGTATGCTATAATAAGTGCTGAGTGCACAGAGTGTGAGAAGGATTAGTGCTTGGATATACCTAGGGAAAGAGGATCTAGCGAGTTGTGCAGATCTCTTGTCCTATGCGGGGTAGGATATTGAACGCTTAGTTCTAGTAGTGGGATCTGTGTGATCAAGTATCGTAAGGCTCTGTGCATTTTGTGTAATACTTTCAGAGCTGAGTGCAAGTCTCTGCAAGAGACTGTAGAAGGCTTTGTGCTGAGTGCAAGCAAGAGGGATCTAGTGAGTTGCACAGATCCTCTGTCCTGTGTGAAGTAAGGGTCATTAAAGCTCCCTGCTGTAACTTCTTGACCAAGATAATATAAAGAAGACTTTGTGGACATAGCCCCAGGGTGGGGGTGAACCACGGTAACTCTGTGTATTGTGTTGATGTGCTTGTCTATCTCTTACTAAGTGCTCTGATATGTTTAGATAGATCTATTGATTCTTTTTGCTTATGAGATATGAATGCATGCTAGATATGATACATAATATCTTAAGTTCTTAATCTATTGAGTATAACTTGTTTATCATTGCTAAGTGATAGATCCGAGTAATTACTGTGGTTCTCTGTGCTTTCTACAAAGTGTATTAATGAATGTATGTTAGGAAATAACTGATGCTAAGTGCATTGTAAGAAAGATAATCACAGATCTGTGTCCCAGCTAAGGTTGCAGACACCTGAGTCCTGCAACCACCCCTGCCTCTACCTCGGGTGAGACTTCATCTACTTCGCAGGTGTTGTCGAAAGGGCCAGTATTTAGGGCTTTGTTGGTGTGCTCTTGAGCATTGAACCCTGGGTCTGCCCCTGTGCCAACATGTTGGGTTAGATATCTCTATCTTTCACTTCTTCTTGGGTTGACCCAGGTTCATATCTAAACAAGTTTCCAACAAAACCATCTAAAATTATTGACCCTCCTGGTAAACCAGAAGGCAACATGTAATGTACACAATGCATTCGCACCCGAGATAGCTCTATGGGTGATTGCAATGCTCAATTTAGTATAGTCTAGGAATCAATGGCGATCTGGGAGTCTATTTTATCTTCCTCATGCATTAATATGATTATTCATTCAATATATCTAGGATTCATTCATCTTTAGGCTCATGTATGAATTCTACTATACCTAGTTAATAATTCATTCATAAAATAACCATTAATAGAAAGTAAACATTCAATAAGCATCACATATAATACGTGTTTTACCGTGGTTCACCCCCTCCTGGGATACATCCACAAAGATTTGTATTCTCTTCTCTTTTATTTAGTCTACTGCAAAATCTAGCATTGTACGTATTACATCTTCCATCATATAGTCATGAGGAGGTTCAAGAACCTCTATGAGGTAGAATTGATCACACCAAGCTCCTCAGCCTGTGATCTAACCCTCAAAATCTGGCTTACTTGAATCTTCTATCACCTTATTACAATCATAATAACCACTGAACCACAACCACCATCTTAATATCACTGAACCCCTAACGTAGACCTCCTATTTTCTTATTTATACTATTTTACAAGCTTAAATCCATTATAACGTTTGTCAAAAACCCTAATCCTAATATGGTTAGGCTTTCCTGCTTTCTCCCATGTAGATTTTCTTCTTACATGTTGTTTTTCCTTCTTTTTTTGCATGTTGATTTCTTGCCACCTGTTGCGTGGGATCCCAAATTAGTCATTTCCCTCCAAAAATAGGTCTTTCCTCAAAATAGGCCTGTGTCCAACATTCCCCCAACACTGACATGTGGCTCATCCCGAGCCACTCAGGTGGTACGTGCTCCTTCTACTAATATTTCCAAACTATGGAACTTTTCTTCTAGTTCCCTTCCTTTTGCCTTGATCTACGTGGAGTTTCATATTAGTGCCTCCATTGAATACACTATTATCTCCTCCTACATCCATGTTGTGCCCTTTGTCTATGTCTGTGCCATAATTTTATTTTCTTCCTCACACTACGCAATCATCGACACTGCTTTTTCTTAGAGGGGTTCCAATTCAACTTGTCTTTCCTATTTCTTTGTCTGTGCGATTTTCAACTCTATCTGCGGCTTCTTCATGTCTTGAGTGTCCTTCAAGTTCTTTGTGATGCTCATTTTTTTCTTCCTTTGCTTGAGATATTGTATGGCAGTGCTGATTTTCTCCTCTTCTTGGTCCCACTGTTGGACCTTCTCATCTTCTTCTAGGATAGTCTATATCTATGTGGCTCTGTCAAACATTTCTTCTATTGTCCTTGCTTCTTCCTCCATCTCAGTTATTTTGAGTGAAGACTATTGTTCTCTCTGTTCTCGAACTTTGGGAGGAGACATAGGATTGAGCCTTTCTTTGAGCTCAATTTCCTACTTATATTTGTCAATTGTTTATGAGATTATATTATTCTTCTCCTCTGCACTCCTCTCAGGTGCTGGTGTGATATTTGGGATCAGATCATAAACCATTGATAATCCTTGTTATAGTTTATCTGCACGTTCTTTCTCCAAATTTAGTTGGTCGCATATGATTTGTAGAGTTTCAAAAAATCATCTTCCCACCTCCAAGTTGGTTGCATATGCACAGGCCCTAGATTGCACCTTTTACATTACGCTGGGTTGGAGTCCATATAGTGCCTTGGTGGGTATTTATTCCATGACAACTTCAAATTTCTCCATGTCCCTCATGGATTTCTGAACAGTCTCATGATCCATTTTGATCATTTGGTGCATCATTGTAAAAGTATCCACACCTTGGACCACCAACTGCAATTTTTCCTATCCTTCTTTCTACGAGGGGTTCAATGTGTATTTTCTTGTTGCTGCGTTATGGCATATGGTCCTTCCTGGATCCATAATTATTGGAAATTCTCACGAACTTCCATGAGCTTGGCCATGATCTATGCGTATTGCACCTCTGCAATATGGATCACTTCTTCCCCTCTATATTGTACTTTATTCGTGACTAGCTCCACATCATCCTTGGTTAGAGTGATGATTGGGTCTTCTATGTCATACTGCCTTTTCTTGAGTGCCTCTTTTTCATGTGCTTGTTTCCTTATTGTCTGTGAGGGTTGTGCACTACTTGTTGTAACCTGAACCCTCTCTTATCCTACCTGTGGAGTATCCTTCTTTAATGTCTTTTGTTGACTTCATCTCATTTTTGTTGTTATTGTTATTCTTGGTCGTTTCAGTATTGCACTGCTCCCAGTTGGCTGATTCTGCGCTGCAACCATTCTGGTATTATCTGTTGGGCTATTTTTTCTCACCGAAGAGCCTGCTTCAGCCTTGTCCTTAGGCCCAAAGGATTGCACTGTGATGGGCCTTGTGGCTGGTTTTGATACTGGAAGCTACCACTGTGAGGTCATTCTTTAATTGTCTAGTCCATTTCTTCTTTGGTGATGAAATACTGCATCTCTAGTCATACCTTCTTTGGATCCCTTTTATCCTAGATCCACATGTGGTGTCAAGATGCCTTGAAATTGGATATCCCTTTGGTCTCATGTATCACCTCCACAAGTATGCACCATACATTAGATGTGTGATGTTGTATCTCTTCCAACAACATTGCAAACACTATGTTGTTTGCTTGTTGTATCTTGTTATTCTTGGCCTACCAAAGGGACTCATATTTGGCCACATAACATTTCCCCATCCTATCCAAGAACACTGAGAATATTGACTCCTATTTTCCAACCAATGCTATCAGAATAATCAACGAGGAGTAATGGAATTCAGTTCCATTTTACAGCGCATCTCTGTAGTCTATCAAAAACTCGTTCAATAGGTATGGCGCCCAAATGAACATTACCCCTTTCATGCACTGTATGACTACTGCAATAATGCATGCTGACGCTTCTTCTTTGCAACATTTCCGCAATAGTTTTCAATCCATAAGCTTGTTGGAGAACTTGGTCACATTTTCATTGATATCTTTGATGAAAATGCCTCTATTGCCTCGACTGGTGCCAAAATGCATTGTCACCAGCTCTGCGATTTCTTTCTCGTGTGCCTTGTTATCCACGTATTCCTCTTGTTGTGTGCCGACTACAATTTTTCCTTTGCGCTCTCTTCCAATAATTTCATAGTAATTTCTGTGTACAATTTTTTCCGTTCCTTCTTATGGTATAGTCAACTTCTGTGTCTTTTTGCGTTTTCCTCCTTTTTCTATTTTTCTATTCCTTTTTTCTCCTTTTTATTTATTTTTATCATTTTTTTGTCCTAACTTCTACTATAGTACACTATATGCATGCCTTTCTCACTGCACTATGAATTTTAATGGTTAGGAGGTTGACTATCCCTGTACATTTTTAGTCAAATCTCATTGATAATTCCTTTGAGTTTTGTTCCTCCCAATTCTTTTAGCTACACATATCCCCCATCTGTGATAGTATTTACTTCATATGGACCTATCCAATGCATTCTAAACTTACCAGGATGTTGAACAAATTTACTGTCAGAGAGCAGGACTAGGTATCCCTCCTTAAAAATATTCTTCTTAATATGTCTGTCATGCCAGGATTTTTGTGTTTCTTTCTGTACTTACTGGTGAAATCCTATCAAAATCTTGTCCTCTTCCATTTCCATTATTTGATTTAACCTTTCCTATACTACACCTCTTTTTGTGATGTTAGTAATTGTTGCTACATGCAGACTAGGTACCAGAAATTCTAATGGTACTACTGCTTCCTGCCCATACACCAATATGAATGGTGTATGTCCTGTCAACCTATTTCATGTGGTCCTATATGTCCATAGTACTGCTGGAATTTTCAATTCCCGATCATTTTGTTGACATTGCGGATCTTTGTCAGAGCATTTTCCAAGATCTTATTAAAGGCTTCTACTGTTCCATTTGCCTGAGGATGGTATGATGTAATCTTCTGATGATAGACTTCAAACTCCTCATTCATAGCCCTGATGGTATTGTTGATAAAGTGAGTGCCTTGGTCACTCATAAAAATCCTTGGACATCCAAATCTGGTGATCATTTTTTCAAGAAAGAAGTGTGTTGTTGTCTTTGTGCTATAGTCTTTGAATGGTGTTGCTTCTTCCCATCTTGTTAAGTATTCTTTCATAGTAATGATATATCTACCTCTTGACCTTTTTGTCGGTGGATTAATTGGTCCAACAAAGCCTATTTCCCATTTTTTAAATACCCGCAGAGTAACTTGTGGTCTTAAAGGAATCTCATCTCTTCTGTTAGGTTTTCCAGCCCTCTAACATACATCACATTTTTGGAAGTATTCCTTGGCATCTTTATGGACCGTGGGACACCATAATCCTGTGCGCAATACATTCTATGTGGTATATTTTACTACAAAGTTTCCTCCATCTATTCCCTCATGAGCTTCTACCAAAAGTATGGGCCTTTCATGTTCTAATACACACCTTCTCAAAATGCTATCTACACCCATCTTATATAAATGTCCTACAATCAGCTTATAGTTTGGAGCTCTGACTACTGTATTTTTCTTCTGCGCATTGCTAAATTCTTGTGGTACAATCCTTGTACTTAAGTATTCAATGATATCAACAAAATATTCATTATCTACCTACACTAAAAATAGTTGTGCATCAAGGAATTTGTCTTCCATGTTAGTAGGTTCTTCTCCATTAGTTACCCTTGACAGGTCCTGCATTCAACTTCCTTGGTTTGACTATCACTTCAAAATAAAATTCTTGGAATAACAATATCCATATATAGATCCTCCTCCCCAACACTGGCTTGTTGATTAGATATTTGAGGGAAGAATGGTTCGTGAACATTATTGGCCCTTGACCAAGTTTTGAAGAGTGCTTGGTCCTACTTGACCACTTTTGGGACTGCGATATCTTTCCAAGGAAGGAGCGCAACACAAAGAATAAAATAAGGAAGCAAGACCTATTTTGGGATCCATTTTAGGGTTTTGGGTTGATGTAATGGGAAAGGGATGTCAGCCCGTGGGTTTACCCACGTTTAGGCCCATTTTGCAATCTATAAATAGGCAATGTAGATAGTAAGATAGGGGGAGATAGTAATGTAGTACATCTATTTGATGTATGAATGAAATATTAGTGCTAATAATTGGATCTGTGTGACCGTATGTATCTTAGAGTGCTCTGTGCATGAGTTCAAAGAGATAAGTGTAGGTTTTTATAGTCTGAAGAGCAAGGAAGAAGGATCTAGCGAGATGCACAAATCTTATGTCTTGTGTAAAGTAAGGGTCATTAGAGCTCTGTGTTGTAACTGCTTGACTGAGATAATTTAAAGAAGACTTTGTGGACATATCCCCAGGGTGGGGGTGAAACACGGTAACTATGTGTATAGTTCTTTGTGCTTCGCTCTTATGTATTTATCTCTTTCTTGGCTAAGTGATTGATGTGATAAAGTAGATCTAGTTATGCTCTGTGTTGTTGATGAATGAATGAACATTAGATATGATATATGCGATGCTTAGAACTTGATCTGTTGAATCTAACCTATATTTCTGTGGATGAGTGTTGAATCATTCTTAGTATAAGTATTCACTGTGTTTCTATGTGCCTTATACAAAGTATATTAATGATTGTATGCTAAGGAATAATGGATGCTAAGTGTGTTGTAAGAAGGATAATCACAGATCTATGTTCTAGCTAAGGTTGCAGACACCCGAGTCTTGCAACCACCCCTGCCTCTACCTCGGGTGAGACTTCAACTTCTTCGTAGGTGTTGTCGAAAGGGTCGATAGTTAGGGTTTTTTTGGTGTGCTCTTGAGCGTTGAACCTTGGGTCTACCCCTGTTCCAACAAATGGTTCCATTGCCGGGACTTGGAACTATGATTGTTGGGAACTGAAGAAGAAGAAGCTTTGCATGAAATAAGCTTTGTGCGTAGATCTATTTCCCTAGTGCACAGTGTTCTATTTGACCTGTGAAGCTTTGTGCCAAGAAAAGAGGTCAGATCTAAAGAAAGAGAGGTCAGATATGAAGAAAAGAAGTCAAATCTATGAAGAAAAAGGTAATATCTATAAGCTCTATACCTTGATAAAGGTAAGAATAGTTAAAAGTTTTATATATGGAAGCTTTATGCTTTGCAGAAGTAAGATAAGTGATTTTTTTTTTTTTTTCTAAAGCATGGATCTAGGTATATTTGATAGATTATGTCCTAGCTTCAAAACTAGGGCATTAATATATGAAATAAAGCTTGATATGAATAGATCTGATAAGTATAGTGATAGATATGTTATACCTATGCATCGAAAGAATCTTTGGACTAACAAGTGGATGTAGGATCCTAGAAAAAAAAATTTGCAGGCTAGCCACCATGATCCTAGTGCGCAGTACAAAAGGAGTTGGGGAAAATCTAAACGGATGAGAAGATTAACCCTCTATTATAGTTGTAGACGACCGAGACATCTTGCTAAAGAATGCCCTGGGAGAAGACCTAGTTGCCTCTGTTGTAAGGCTATGGACCATGAAGTATTGGATTGCCCTAGAATAATTTTCAGGCTTGAGAAGCTAATATGGAACAAGTGACCCCTAAGGGAGATCAAGAGACCAAGATTATAGTAGAAACCTAGAAAGAATCAGAAAATATATTGCTATAGATGAAAGATACCTTGAATGACCACCGACATGTTAGGCTATCAGAGATCTTCAAAGAAAAGGAGAAAATCAAAAAAAGAATAGGGGACTTTGACATTGACTGTACTTTGGATGAAGAAGTGCAAGTGAACATTATGCCAAAAAGAACTTGGGAAGCTATAGGGAAGCCTGCCATGATCCCTTCCCTAGGAGGAACAAGTTTCTTCAGAGGAAAGATAGTAAACCTATGTGAAAGGCTTGCCTAGATACCTATGACTGTCAATGGAACTTCGATAGAGGAAGAATTTGAGGTCATTAAATTTGTTGAAGACAACACCCCATTTACCATTCTCAAAGGAGAACCCTAGATTGATAGAGAACAGGCCAGACGAAGAGAATAAGAGAAAGTTTTGGAACAGAAGAAGCAGGAGTTAAAAGACTTTATGAACAGAAGGATCGCTCACTTGATTGAAGAACATAAGAGAAGATTGCAGATATTTAATATTAGTACCTTCGATGTAGAAGATAAGAGAACACTTGAGGATCCACAAAAGATAGAGTTACCTATTTTTGATACAGAAGAAGTATTACCAAGGAAACCTAAGAAAGATTTTCCACAGTGCGAAGTAACTAAGACCACAAAATATAAACATCATAATAGTAAAAGAATTACTGAGGTGAAACTCAATGGGAAGAAGGCTAGGAAGTTAAGAAAGAAAATCGATAATACTGTAAGGTTACACGAGGTTCTAGAGGACACTTCATAGCAAGAAGAATTGAAAAATTGGAGCTTCGTTGAGATATCAGAACAACGACATAGAATACTTCACCATGACGAAGTAATATAGCCATTGGAACCGATATACCTGTTCGACCGCTGCTCCTAACGGATCAAAAAGAAGTTATGGGTTACCACTAGACCATTGGATAACATCAAAATGGATAGAACAGAGTTAATGAAGGCCCCATGTCCATTGCAAGAAGACCATTGCTGAGATTTCCTACTTAACCTATCACGCCATGCACCGAGAATACTTTTTTCTAACTGATAATCTGAGCTTGAACCCTGAGATTTACTTACCCTGAGATCATTGCCTTACTATTCACTTTCATCTCTGAATTCCTTTTGCACCTGAACCAGCTAACCCAAGTTTGTATTTCAAACGAGCTCAGTGCTACTGAAAAAATTGTTGAAGAAGTTCTAATAGATTTAATGGCTAAGAGAGTCATGTTAGAACACAGAATGTCTACAGGTGTACAGGCATCGTCCTCGGGCGTACTGCCAGCTTCCCCCTCCACTGCTTGAGCAGGACCATCCCGATTGCCTTTGGAAAGACGATCTAAGCTTGGAAATGACTTCACCATTGTGAAGATGATCCCAAACATCCTGCCTAAATATATCCCACCACTAAGTGAACCAATGAATTGAGACTCTGTACCCAGAGACTTCGACTATGTTGTAGTCAGTGCATACCTCCCGAAAGGGGTGCATGCAATTCATGCTGACTAGGAGAAGCTCACCATGCTGAAATTCAGTGATTTTAACCTTGGAGATCGCAAGTTATACAGTATGCTATCCCCACACAAGTATTTGACTATTACAAAAGGAAAGAACCCCAAGATTGTACAACAACAATGGACCCATAACCTTACACAGTCAACCCTCCTCAACGTAATGAAGATTCGACATTTTGGGAGACATTAGGAAGTAAATGCCTATGTTCAATTGTTGTTATCCTACTATCACGGAGGATACCTATGGTTGGACCGATGCATCACCGTGGATCTGATTCTGATCAATCAGATCATTGGGCTAAGCATGCACGGCCCTGACCCATAGGAATTTTACCCTGGAAAGACCGCGGATCATGCTCTCGCTCAATGAATAAAAGACACATATGGTGATATGGAGAAAGGCACATGAGGTTACAAGGTAGCCTCCATTGAGAATGCAACCGTATGCTTTAGTTTCCAGCTAATCGCAGACAAGTTAGTTAGAAAAAATAGACCTACACAGGTGACTGGATTTGTAGTTGACCTCGCAGGGAAGTGCACAGAGGGACTGCAAATGAACTAGGTGAAATACCTTATAAATAAGCTAGAGCTTGACTGCATACAAGTGCAGGACCAAGGGTATGAGTTCCACTTTAGTTTGTTTCTCATACTCATCACCTTCATTGCATGGGAACTGCCTGAGGGAGCCACGTTTGCAAAGATCGAACCCTCCGAACCCCTGGCCGTGAAGTTTTGTACGTTGTGGTACTCCAGTGACATGAAAAAACAATGGCAATCCAATGTCATCTTCCATGCATACTACACTCAGTTGAGGAATGTCATTCAGTCTACACTGGGCATTACACCCAACACTCTTCATAGGTTTCAACCTTTGATGAAATTCAACGCAAATTTTCACTTCACCTACATCACAGTGCACGCAGATGAGCACAAACAACAACTCTAGTCATATTACAAGCTGATAGAAGATGACCTGGAGGAGATTACCAAGGAATGGTTGGCAGACCTCCTTGTTGCAGCAGACCCCACAGAGATGTATGACGTAGATAGCCCTGAAGCTATGCTGGATACACTAGGACCGCGCAAGACTAAGAAGGATGTGGAAGTTAAATATATCCACAACACATCCACGAAGACTGCTTCACTCTCACCTGCGAAGGGAGGTGATGATGAAGAACTAGGGGGCACAGAAGTTGAATAGAGAAAAGGAAAGGTTACCCCACCTAGCGACGAGGCATATCCATCCAAGAAAAGGAAGATTACCCCATTGAGGCCCTCATCCAAAAAGAAAACTAAGGCCACCCAGACCATTCTTAAGACTACGCTTACCCCAGATGATTTTGACTTCTTAATTACCGTGCTGAATGATGTTTCATTAGAGCTCGCGAAAAAGAAAGAAGCAAAGCATGAGGAACTATTCCACCAGATCATGGGAAAATTCAAGGAAGCGCAACAGGAACTTCAGTCTAGCCAAGCAATTTCCAAGGTGTCGTTAACAATGGAAATATTAGGAACAGGTGACGAGCCCACACAATTATGCCAGATCACCGAGAAAGTCGAATCTCACCTTCGACGAGCTCAAGAAGATATAGAGAAAGCCACCCAGGCTTTGGCGCAATCACAGAGCACACATGAAGAGCAATGGAGAAGGGTAGAATAGGAGCAGCTTAACTTACAAGAGAAATGGGAGGAGGAACAATCCTAGTTACAGAAGAGAAAGGACCAGTTGCTAGTAGAGCAACTTGAAACACAAGAAAGAGTTCACAAGCCACTGCGCTCTGTGATGATCATAGAAGTGAAGATGGAATATCATCTTCCACAGCAGGTGACCCAACTGGAAGAAGTAATCCAACAACTTCAACAACGCATCACAGATCTGGAGCTCTACACTGTGCTTGAGACACCCCAAGAGATAAGAGATCTAAGAGAGGCCACTACTTGAAGCCCAGTCAATTGATTAAAAACTTTGGCTTCAGAATGTAGGCAGCTAAGCACCAGAAGCACCCAGACCTTTGAAACCCTCGCAGAGAATCTAGAATTGTAGACATTGGAGGCACAACTCCATGAAGCAAAGTAGCATGCAAATGTGCTACAAGCGCAGTTAAAGTCCATGACCGCAGTCAAAAGAATGAAGAAGTTCGTAGAGAAACACACAATCCAACAACAAGTACACATGCTGCAAAGTAAAGTAATGGATGTCTCTCAACGACTGCAACCACTCCAAGAGAAAGCATGCAATTTGTTCACTGAACTTGAAAGCCGGGGAGCTGAACTCGAACAAGGTGTCATCACTGCAGAACAATTTTTGGAAGGACCACTCAATGACATAGTGATCTAGGAATTTACTGAACAATAGGCTGTCGCACTGCAACAAGTCAAAGCTGCTCGAGCCAAGCTCAAGGCGTTCAAAGAAGAATTGGTCAGACCTGAGTGACTTGGGACGAGTCACGGGTGAGTGTTGGGGGCTTGTTGGCCCTTGACCAAGTTTTCAAGAGTACTTGGTCATACTTAACCACTTTTGGGACTGTGACAACTTGCCAAGGGAGGAGCGCAACGCGAAGAAGAAAATAAGGAAGCATGACCTATTTTGGGGTCCATTTTAGGGTTTTGGGTTGATGCAATAGGAAAGGGATGTCAGCCCGTGGATTTACCCATGTTTAGGCCCATTTTGTAATCTATAAATAGGCAATGTAGATAGTAATATAGGGGGAGATAGTAATGTAGTACATCTATGTGATGTATGAATGAAAACTTACTGCTAGTAATTGGATCTGTGTGATTGGATGTATCTTAGAGTGCTTTGTGCATGAGATTGGAGAGCTAAGTGCAGGTTGATATAGTCTGAAGAGCAAGGAATAAGGATCTAGCGAGCTGCACAGATATCCTGTCCTATGCAAAGTAAGGGTCATTAGAGCTCTGTGTTGTAACTTCTTGACCAAGATAATATAAATAAGACTTTGTGGACGTATCCCCAGGGTGGGGGTGAACCACAGTAACTGTGTGTATAGTGATTTGTGCTTCACTCTTATGTATTTATCTCTTTCTTGGCTAAGTGCTTGATGTGATTAAGTAGATCTAGTTATGCTTTGTGATGTTGATGAATGAATGAACATTAGATCTGATATATGAGATGCTTAGTGCTTGATCTGTTGAATCTAACCTATATTTATGTGGATGAGTACTGAATCATTCTTAGTATAAGTATTCACTGCGATTCTATGTTCCTTCTACGAATTATATTAATGAATGTATGCTAAGGAATAACTGCTACTAAGTACGATGTAAGAAGGATAATCACAGATCTATGTCCCAGCTAAGGTTGCAGACACCCGAGTCTTTCAACTACCCCTATCTCTACCTCGGGTGAGACTTCACCTACTTCGTAGGTGTTGCCGAAAGGGCCGGTAGTTAGGGCTTTGTTGGTGTGCTCTTGAGCGTTGAACCCTAGGTCTACCCCTATGCCAACAAACATTTTAAAATGCTTACCCAATAAGTAGTGCCTGAACTTATGAAGTGCATATACCATGGCTAAGCCTTCTCTTTTTGTGGTGTTGTAATTTTGCTATGATTTTGCAGATTTTCTACTTGCAAAGGATATAGGATGGTCTAAGTCCCCTTCTCCTGGATGCACTGGAATTGCTCCAAGTGCTATGGCTGATGCATCTACATGCACATGAAATGTATTTTCCCAATATGGGAAAACTAGGATAGGTCTTGTGACCATATTTTCTTTTAGGGTTTCCAACCCTTGTTGACAATCTTCATTCCATTGAAATATAATATCCTTATTTAAAAAAAATTCCATTGGTGCAGTAATCTATGCATACCCCTTTATAAATCTCCTGTAATAACCTGTATGTCCCAATGTTTCTCTTAATTGGCGCATTGAATTTGGTGGTGGTAAATTCACAATGAATGCAATCTTAGCTAGATCCACTAGTAACCCTTATTTACACACAATGTGTCCCAATAATATTCCAAAAGGTGTGCCAAAAATTCATTTCTTGATGTTCAATGAGATATGACATTGCTTGCATCTTTCCAACATGAGTCTTAACACTTCAATACGATATTTTAATAGACTATATACAGTCCAGTCATCCAAATATACTTCTAGAAACTAATGTATGGATTCCTTAAAATCAGCTATGACTACTCGTGAAAACATGGATGGGGCATTCTTCATCCCAAATGTCATGACTGTATATTGGTAGGATCCCCATTCTATAGAAAAAGTAGTCTTATACCTATCCTTTGGAGCTATTTTAATATGATGGTAACTTGAGAATCCATATGTAAATGAATATCGTTCCTGGCCTCCTACATTCTCTAAGACCTCATCTATGAAAGGGGTATGGAAAGGGTCATGTAAGAAAGCATCATTCAGTTTTTTCAAATCTACGTAGATCAGTATCCCCCCTTGTTTATTTTCTTGGACTACCATAAGACTTATCCATTCTCATTCCTCTACTAGTTCTCTTATACCAGCTTTCGACATTCTGTCAATTTCTTCTTTCACTTTCTGCTTATATACTAGATTTAGTCTATAGGGTCTCCTCCTGACAGGTCTTGCCTCAGGTTTTAGAGGTATATTCATCTCACCTAGATCCCCTTCCATGCATTTCATCTTGGTAAAGGTTGTTGGATATAGGTCAGTGTATTCGTGAAATAACTCTATTATTCTTTCTACTATTTGTTCATCCTAATAATCTACAATACTTTCCATTTTAGGATTGTCATTCGTCCCAATGTTAACTTTCTTAAATTTGATTGGTGCATAAAATACTTATGACTCTAGATATGGACCTTCCACCTCTCTTTTTCCCTTAATATCTGTAATCTGAATGTTGCATAGATTATCTTCATTCGATACTTCTTCATCAAAATGATAGCATGAGAGTAACTCTTTGACTATTTGTCTCTTCTATTGTTGGTATTTAATCAAGATTTTAACTTTTGGTTCATCAATAAATATCATTCCCTGTATCAACTTCAGTGTTGAATCCATTTTGGGGTTGTCATGTTCAAATGAGAAGGTTACTATGAAATTCTTATGTAAGCAGGTCCACTTTCTAGTACTTATGTGCAACTCCTGGTCTATATACCAGTTCCATAGAATTCCTTCTAATGTATGAATATAGTGATGAGGCCATTCCTATGGTGGTGTCATCGTTCAGTATGCCTTGCACTTTTCCAAGTGTTCCACTAGTTTTCTCTGTCCATCATACCTCTACATTTTATTGCTTACCTGCTCTGTGCTGAATCTAATGCGCAGTATTCGTTTACACTAATACCAGTCCTGAATGGTTTCTTTATGCGTGCCCTACCATCTTGCAGGTGTAGCCTTGAGTGAAATATCTATGGATAATATCTTATGATTTTCTAATACTCCCTCTTCATACTTTGTTAGTAATTCCTCTAGTTCATTTACCCCATGAAAAATGGGAGGTTTTGTTATCTCTATACCAACCCATCTTACTGTGCAATATATTCTTGCGCACCTTCTTGTGGAAACTTCATGTAATCATTGTTTCCAATTCTCCAAACATGTATCTAAGTCAGACGCACCTGATGTAATTCTTCTCCATCTGAGTACCCCATATGCAGTTGGGTTTACATAATCCTCTTCTCACGTGGTCATTATGTACAACTAGTTTATTTCTTCCACGTCCAAACAAGTGGGTTCTAAAAACCTTTCTCCTTATGAGGGATCTAATAGTGTAATGAATCTATATTCACCTAATTCAAATGTCATTTTCCTTCTCTTTATGTTGATTATGGTTTGGTTATAAAATTCCCAATCCAATCTAAGAAATGTTGGGTAAGGTGTTGTGCCATCTACTATCTCTATTACTTCAAAATATTCCATAGTGCGCACTCCATCCAAATCTACTGTCACACCTTTAAGCCTTCCAATTGGTAAAACTCTAGGTTGATTTGCTAATTTCAATTGGACAGGTGAATATCCTAGTGTGGGTTCTCCCATACACCACCATGTCTTCTTAGGTAATACATTTACTTTAGAGCCTAAGTCCAATATGATATCTCCCATATTGAAATCTCCAATGTTGGAGTTCATTCTAAATTATCTACTTGTCCTTTTTCTAGTATGGAGATGATTAACTGTTTTTTGTTCTAACTTCCCTTCCTCCTATGTGTTACATATTTCTAGCATATTTTGTAAAACCTTAACAGATGATGGATCATTCAATAGCTTAGCACAAGACTACATAAAACATTTTATGGTACTTACTCGCTCTAAAGGTAGTCCTTTACTGGTATGGTCCATTGAGGATGGAATTTCATACATTGTTGAGTTATTATTTTGCTACATGGATGATGTATATGCAACATTTTTCTTGAGAAAATCCCGTTTGGCCTCCTTGAATGTTTGCTTTTCCTTTTGTGCATAAAAATTCTTCTGCGGGTCAATATTCTTCTTAACCCATTGGTGTTGCATTGGATCTTGTTTTACTACATTAGTTCCTGTCTTGGATCCTCCTGGAGTGACTATATTGATGTTTCTTCCATCATCTTTGGCTTCTGCAGAAATCCACTAGACATTTTGGTTGTTCTGGTTCCTTTTTTCTTGGATCTTCCCCAATAGTGTCAAATAGTCTTTTGTGTCATGGTCTGTTGCGTGATAGTACATACATGCCACTAGTGGAAGTTGGAATTCCCTTGCATAATGTCATGGATTTTGGTAGTTGTGGCACACTACTAGACCTCTTCCTCATCCAAATCCTCTTCTACCTTGTCCTCTGCCTCTGTATCCACCTCAATCTCCTCATGGTGCATTGTACTAAGGTACCTGGTTATAGTGTGGCTACACATTATTATATTGTGGCTATGCATTGTTGTATAGTGGTGGTACCTAGTTGAAATGAGGTGTATCTTGTCCTGTCATCATTTCTACTTGCACCCTATACATATCTAAAGTTATTTCTCTCATCACCTCCATTGTCCTACAATCCTTATCATCATGACCCACTAACTTGCAAAAATTACAATAAATTTTTTTAGGTACTATCTTATACTTCTGCATCATTGGGAAATGGTATGGATCATGCCCATGCATTTTAAAAATCTCACACCATGGTCCTCCTATTGGAAAAGGGTTTGATAATCATTTTTCCATATATTGTGCAAAAGTTGGACATTTGTTCTTATGGTGTCCTTCTATCCTACATGTGGTGCACCAAATAGATTCTCTTTTCTCTTTACCCTTATTCTTGTTAAGTTGAAATGTTAGGTTCTTCATATCCTACTTAAACTCTTCTATTGATATATCTATCTTTTGATATTGGTTTTCTTCCAGTTGTAAGGCTACCTACAGAGCCTCTACGTGAGTTTGGAATTTCTGTCGTCTTCATGGGTATTTCAAATGTGGTTACAGTGAGTTCACAAATAAGTGCCTATGTTGCATGTCATACATGGAATATTTCAACTTACCTTTTAGACTCTTGAATCTCTGGTCAATCTCCCAAATAGACTCACCTAGTTTTTTCTTGATTTCAATCATTTCATTCATATACTAATCTTCTGAACTGGTTTTCTGAAATTCATTTATCAATAGTTTTTTCATGTCTGCAATAGTCCTTGTTACTTATGGTGGACTGTTTACATGTAGGCTCATGGACCAATCTAGTGCGTGGTCTCTTAGAATAATAGCTAACTGCACAATCTTCGTATCATCATCTTTGATTTTGTTTTCTTCCAAGGTATTCTCATAGATGAATAAATTCTTTTCAGGGACCTCTGATACCTCTCCTCGAAATTATGGTAACCTAGTCATGGGATCATGTCTTTCCATTTTAAACTATGTTGAACTACTACCTACACATGGTGTAGATATTTGATTATTTCTTCCTAAATTGGCTCCTCCAGATGATTTCCTTTGTTTTGATGTGTTTCTTGCTGTCTTTCTTTCACTAAAATTCATTTTTCTAAGTGTTGGTGTTCTTTCCAGCGTGTTAGTCGCACACGGAGTTGTAGGCTACACACTGATGGTGACCTGGATTGGAGTTCTTCCTTTTGTTCCTATCCTTGGACCTCATGTTTTCCTTTCATATGTTGTGAGTAGTATTTACTCAATCTACTCCATAGCATGGAGATCCTCTGCCTCTTCCTCGTCACTTTCCAAGCCCTCTTTATCAGCTATGGCTATGTTCTTGTTATTCATCTTATATTGGTAGGGTAATCCACTGTATCTTTCTAGTTGTTTCCATTATATTGTTTATCTGGTCTTCTTCCATCATGATTGGTTCCATGGCCTACTTATTATTTCTCTTATCCACCTCTTCCTCCATTTCTCAGCTTCTTATCAATGCTTCCCCCCCTTTCCCCATGCGCATAGGGAAGTTTAGTTGTCTGATTCCATGGTCATCAAACCATTGTTATACAATAAAATATTGATTGAATTATACAATGATATGATATACCTACCTATGGTTCCTTTTAGAAAATCCTTCTCTTCTCCATTGTAAGACTTCATGGTATTTACTGCAAATTTAGTGATAAACCCTGCAACAATACTGTCTAGCCAAAAATATATTGCGTGCATAATTTTTTTGTTAGCTTGTTGTAACTGAGTGATATCCACATGATTCCACTCCATTTGTTTGATTCGATTGGTTAGGTGGTTGTATTTTAACCTCAATAACCACTCCTGCAAAAAATGCATGAAATCACAGAAAAATAACTCATGCAAACTCAATTTCCTTCATTTTCCTTCTGTGCAAACTCGATTTCCTTCATGATTTCGATTTTCCTTTTGTGCAAACTCAATTTACTTCATGATTTCTATTTTCCTTCTGTGCAAACTCAATTTCCTTCATTTTTAGCCATCTTTCGATATCCTCCTTTGTTGGATTCCATGGCATGAAAGTTCCATTCCATGCCTTCATTTTCCACATGTTTCTTCCATGGATCTCATCCACTCAATCCTATGTAGTTCCAGGAGACAACTGAACAATTTGTTGGGTTATATCTCTCTTGCAAGATAATTAGAATTCATTCCCAAGCCAGTATCCTTCATTAAGAGAATCACCAAGGAGCCTTTTGACCATCCCCCATCTTTCAGAGACACGGAGGCAAGTATTGGAGCCAAGATGGTATTTCCTCACTGGGAAGAAGTTTTCAAGAAAATCAAGAAAGAATAACCCCTCGAATATACCCCACATAGTGATCTTGAAACAAGGAAGCTCAACGACTAGGTCCTCCCCAACATTCGCATGGCTTATCTTCACATGGTGGCAAGCCGATCTCTAGTATTCCCTTCCATTAAGATCTTGAAGTGGATCATTGACAACAATGATGCCCAAAAATGTTTTATTAATGATGATAATGATGAGTGCGTCAGAGTCTTCCTGCCATCAGAGGTTCAAAGCTACTATAAGCTTAGAGATTCTGTGCTAAAGTTGAACAACAATTTCATGTTAAGTTTCTATGCATCACACGATACCAACAAAATCATGTCATCTTGGTGGAGAGAAGACAAAAATTTCATGAACCAGACTATTGGCTGGTACCCAATGACCAATCTCAGGGAACTATACATATACCTCATGGCTTTACTTTGCAAGTTACATGGGGAAAAAGATTGTTCCTGATTTTCAGAGGCTTGGATGCCTCTGGATTTTTCAATCGCCATTTTAGGTATAGGCTTCAATTGGGGTGCCATCATCTCTAAATAGTTGAGCACCTACATAATACAAGCTTAGGAGCCGAAGGAGGGAGATACCCTTGCCTTCCACATGGCCTCGTATCTACTAGATGTGATGTATGCCAGGAACACTTTTTCTGGGATGAACCTGAATTGGCACTCTTCGGAGCTGGCTATCCATGTATACTTCAACATCCTATGGGAAAACAAGTACAAAAAATATTATGTTGTTATCTGTGATCAATTTATTGCACGCATTTACTCTTTTCTCTTCAGAAGAGAATGCCCTAGATTGTCATATGAAGCAAAGAAGGTTATAACCAAAATCGGCCACTGGTATTTGGAAGAACAAGAAACCTACATCAGGGTTTTTGGTGCCACAGGGGAAACCTATTGTTAGGACCATACAATGTACCTTTTTGCCCACACTTTTTGCCACCATTACACTCTTGTTTCACTCACATTTAAACTCATATTATCACTTTACCCTATTTTTCCAAAGGTATACAACGTCTCTTCTCTTTACTATATGTTTATTCTGTTTTGCATATAATTTTACATTACTCTCGTACTTAACCTTTGATCAGAAAAGTATAAGTGCTGAAACAGTTCGAACTGTAGATTAGCATTGAGGCCTATTGCTGAAACAACAACTCACAGAAGTTGTTACACAGCCCGTGGTCGACGATGCTGAAACAACAACTCACAGAAGTTGTTACACAGTCCGTGGTCGACGATGTTGAAACAACAACTCCAGAAGTTGTTACACAGTCCATGGTCGATGATGCTGAAACATAGAAGAAGCTGTTACACAGTCTGTGGTCAACGATGTTGAAACACAGAGGAAGTTGTTACACAGTATGGAGTCAACGAAGTTGAACAACAACTCACACAGATTGACTACAACAGCTGCACCATGAGCTAAGCATCAACCATCGTTGCTGCCTGAGAAGTGATGAAATAGTCATAACGCAAATCCCGTGGCTAAACAGCCCGTGATTTGTGATGCCAAAACAACATACAACAACAGTAACAAGAAACAAATAAAGAAGTTGTTACTCCAGCTACAACAGCAAACACCTCAAGCACTTGTAATAGCATTCTGTTGTGGGAGACTAGGATGCCCTATTCCAGTTTAGAAAATTCAATCTGACTAAGAATAGGACTCAGATATACACCTATAATGTGTTGATCAATTGTATCAAAAGGGATTCTCCTCTTTAAATAAGAGGAAATCATCATTTGAGGGATCTTCTTCGGTTTTTGTACTAAGAAGGGTTTACAGAGAAGGACGTACTTCATTTCAAATTGTAATATGATACATTGATAGATGAATAAAAGACTGTTCTGAGCATTTCTCTCTATCCTTTTCGTTTCAGGGGAATCTTGTGAGAAGGGAGGGCCCACCTTCTTCACAAGATTCACCCGTTAGTTTTGTAGTGTGTTAGTGTGATCTCTGTTTATGCCTTGATTGAATTTTGTTTTGCTGAAACCCTACTTTACTAAACTCTGGCTTGCTGAAAACTCTGCTTTACTGAACGTTACATTGTTTTCATGTGATTCATGCTTGGGTAACTATTAATCATTTTAGTTATCAATCCTGTGTGATAAATTTATGAAAGCTTGGTAACCAGAAATAGGTGATGAAGTTTCCTGCTTAGGAAATAGGGTCCTGTTCTCTGTTAGAGATAGTTAGCCTTCAGTGCATTAATGAGTTTATGAAAGTGTGCTAATCAGAAACAGGTGTTGAAGTTTCCTGCTTGGGAAATAGGGTCTTGTTCTCTGTTAGAGATAGTTAGCCTTCAGTGCATTAATGAGTTTATGAAAGTGTGCTAATCAGAAACAGGTGTTGAAGTTTCCTGCTTGGGAAATAGGGTCATGTTCTCTGTTAGAGATAGTTAGCCTTCAATGCATTAATGAGTTCATGAAAGTGTGTTAATCAGAAATAGGTGCTGAAGTTTCCTGCTTGGGAAATAGGGTCCTGTTCTCTGTTAAGATATAGATAGCCTTCAGTGTGCATGTCAATTATTTCAGCTAAGCAATGAGTTCATGAAGTGTGATGATCGGAAACATGTGCCGAAGATTCCTTCTTTGGGAATAGGGTCATGTTCTCTGGTTACATAATAGTTAGTCTTTCCTGTTGCAGTATCGTGTTGTTATTTTAATGTAATCCAGGATTCTTCAATTAATCATTTCTTTAAACTTTGAGCTCTGCAATAGGTAGACTGCTTTCCTGTAATTCAAGTTAGAACTTCAGTTTTTTCAAGGCAAGTGTGATTAATATAGTTTTTACTACAACTCTAGGTTTCTTTTGAAATTGAGAATATATAGTGCATGGTTACCTTTGAAATAAACAGACTTCCATGGGTTGACAATTTATGTAGCACTTGATTGTTTAGATTAAATCAGCAATTATAGTGACCAACACCTACTTATTGCCCATTTATGTTCTCAACCGGCTAGTGTTAGGGGAAATTTGATATCAAACCATCCTGCAAGGATACAATTCAACTTTAGTAAAATACAAGAAGTAGTCTTTCATATTATATGGGTTTCATATCGGATTATGCATGGTCAAATATATCATGCATGCTAAACAACTCGGTCTAGGTCAATTGGAATTTCAGTTCCAAAATGGCTGATTTCGCAAACACGATCCCAAGGGATTGGTTCTATAACACGCATCGCAGGTATCATCTTGTTGGCCCTATGTCCATGACTAGTTTGAAGATGAAATATTTATTGAAAATGCCCAAGACTGAAAAATGATGGTATCCAGGAGAGCTGACAATTCAAGAAATTAGCCATGAAGAACAGGCAACATTTTTGGAGAAGGCAGTTCAAGAAATTAGCCGATGTCCGGGAGAAGTAGTTTCATATGAACTGGATGAAGAAATAAGTGATCCCAAAGAAGACATTGAAGTTGTGGGAACTCATGAGGAATCCCTGTTGAAAGTAAAGGATCTTCGAGAAGATCAAGCTGCATGAGAAAGGGGTACGTTGTTGCTTCAGCAAACCAATTTGTTGATGAAACGGATGCAGGATGACCCGTATATTTTCATAGGACCTGAAGCCTCAACTGTTGTTTAGAGTATCCTGACGGAATCAAATGATCCTGGGTCCAAATTCCTCTATAACACCCATGGGTTAGGAAACCCTGAAGCCACAACATCGTCGATTAATCCTTCAGAAGAAGGGACAAATCAACCAGAGATAGGTCGGGTCTCGATAGAGACACAAGAACCCAATTCATTGAGTACTCTTATACATATTTACAATGACGAAAAGAGTCTGAAACCTGCTTACGACACCCCGGTGCAAGTCCAATAGGAAAAGGGTCCCGAGAAAACCACTTCCCCTGAGCCCATGGCCCAAGACAATTAGGCCTTATATATGGAAATAGGGTCCAAAGGTGGCCTTGACACAAGAGAGTCTGATAGATAGGAAGCAGAAGCAAGACCAAGTGGTGAAACTCCACAAAAGAGAATAGATAGTTCTACGAATGATGAACAAGTAAGTAATGAGTCTATGCCCAATGCCTTCATCATGCCCAATATTCAAGTCCTAGATGAACAACAAGTAGAGGTTGGATCCACAAAACAGAGCGAAGAAATTTGAGAACCCAATCCTGAGTGAATATACACCACGGGTAGTTTGATAAACAACCTCTCATGGGGAGATCAACAGATAATAGAACTGGTAGATGAAGTAGCAGACATCTATGTGATCTCCTATGATCAAAAGAGGAAGGCCATCATTCAAAGGACCGCGAAGAGATGAAGGATCATTTTGGATCAATCCATCATGGTTACCAAAAAAGAGAACCTAATCAACACTATAGACGCTCTCATGTATGAACTGACCGGCATAGAAAAATCCCTCTCAGATGTCACCTAGAAAAGAGCTAGGAGAGATGAAAAGGAACTAGCCAACACCTGGGAGGAGCTTGAACACCTGTGCCATATTGTCATATACTATAAAGGAGCTACACAGACCATCGTATATCTGAAGGAAGAGTTCAACAAAGTATTTAATGATTTCAAGAAGGAAAGGCACTTGTTAACCGAGAACATAGTCAATTTCTAGGAGGATACTCTCATGGTAGTTGAGACATGCAAAGAGATAGAAAATTGGCACGAAAAGGCATAGTTAGTGGTAGAGAGACTCAAATAAATTGAGGTGGTCTAGCAGGGTCGAGAAAAGGAAAATCATGGAATTCGGTTGGTTGGAAAAAGTATTTTCGACCGTATGAAGAAATCTGTCGAATACTGGGTGAAGATGACCCAAGACCCACATCGAGAAATCCAAAAGCAATGGGCCAAGTGCCAGAAACACTAGGGAAATTTAATAAATTAATGAAAAATGTCAGTCTCCCTGAATTCGGCATTCCTAATGAATTCACTAACCTGAGTGATGTGTTCAATATGCACTCCATACAAGACTCGCTCTGAGCCGAAAAGTGTGCAAAGGTCACCGATGCAAATCCAAGGCAAGTGCAACAATTCGTAGGTCACCCAATCAGAGCTCGAGCCATGCTACAACTGCTGAACTCCAGTTTGGTAAAATACTGGGCGCATGCAGTAGACATCAGAGGAGCATATTCTACCCCTATGGAACAACACAGGTTCCCATGGGCTCAAACCTATGAATATATGTTTATCAGCTGGTATGAATATGAAATAAGCCACCCTTTTCAAGAGGCATCTCAGGTGGACCGTTGAAAGAAACTATTGGATGATCACTCCACATGCAAATTTTTGTCTATCATAAATTGTATTTAGCCGTTAATTATAGTTGAAGTTTAGATTATAAATAGAGACATTGACCGATTAGTCAAAGGTCGATGGTTGTTGTAAGAGCTCTTCTTTTTTGGCAGTTGATAATTATTTTGAGACTATTGTGAATTGAGAAGTCCTTTTGGACCAAAGACAAGATATTTTCATCAAATGTATGTGATTGGAGTTTGAGAAGAATTACTTCCTTTCCTGTTCCATGAATGATGCAGTACATGAGTAAGAGAAATTAATTATGTTGTCAAGTTATCTGGTGCAATGTATTGATGTTCTTTGATTTAATGATGAGAATAAATCATTGTGTTGCTATGTGATGAATGTTATGGTAGATGAATTATTTTGCTTACCATGGTCTTGATTACGTATGTGTTTTTTTCTGTTAATTAGTTTCTAAGATAGTAGTTGGATGCTCATTCAGTTAATGCACCTGCGACATAGAATCATTGGTTGTATGTTTGAGCAGCGGGTTATCCCAAGCTCAACCTATTCCCTATAGTTAAAACTTTTTTCCTATTATTTGTCAAGTTGGTTTATACTGGCTTGCATCTCTCATACCAGCCCCACCCAAGAGAAATAAGGAAAAATAACTTTCCTAACTGAAGGAAGAGACTTCACCAGAAAACACAAAGCCCATCAATAATTTGGCCACATCGCAAGATCTGGAGAACCATTCCAATCCAAACATTGCAGAGTCTAATTGGGCTTCGGTGGTGGGTTTGGTTCCTGTTGTTGAATCAGGGGATTTAGGCCCCATCAACATAATTGGCGCTAGAAGGAGGGATTGAGAATGAATGGTTGAATATATAAGTTACATAACATTTCAAACAACCTATAGATTAACAATGACCCACATGCATGGCTAGTCATTCGACAGAAAGCCCATGTTTACTGAGTACTCTTGAAGTGGATAACTCACCCCATTCCGAGGAAGGACCTCTTCACCTTGAAATACCTTAAGCCCTCCCTCACGAGGAAGTGAATCAATTTAGGAGGATTACCAGAGCCTACGCCCAACGAATCGACGTGTTTCCCTTCACTCGCATCCTCCCTTGAAGAAAACAACAGAGCATATTAGTAGTCATCACTCCCGACGAAGTTTTCATACACTCCATTGAAGAATTAATAGATTTCATGATTACTGAAATCCAAGAACCTCTTGATCTAATACTCGAGACACCAACTGGCGACATCTCCAAACCTAACGGCTTTTTGGAAGAAGAATATTTTGACTCTGACTCCGAAGATATGGAAGGGAACAATGGTCATGGGGAGGAAAGAGAAGTTCCACTTCAAGATAACCAACCTTGGCTAGTCAGAGATGTTGTGGCCATCCTGGGACAAGTACATAATCTTCCTCGACACCCGGAAAAGATGCTCCCCAGTATGATCCTGAAACTTTAGGTTTGCCCAAATATCACATCAATAAATTCATACTCCCGATCAGGCTTATAAACGTTCAACATGAAGATGTAGTATGCAAACTTTTTCCATACACGTTTGAAAATTTAGCATCCATGTGGTATTTTAATTTTCTAGTAGGATCCATAACTAGCTAGACTAAATTCCAAAAGGATTTTATAGACAAATTTGCGGAAGAAACTACTACAGGAGCCCTGATGGCTGAGATGTTCGCAACCACCATAACCCAAAAAGAAAGGGTCAACTATTTCAATCAAATATTCATGACCATCCTAAACAAATTTCATCCCACGGTGAAACCAACTCAAGAGTTACAAATTGAGGTTTATGCCAACGCGCTCCTGTCTTCTATTTCCATGTTCATTAAAAGATTCGCCAAAAAAATCCTTGCAGAGAATTTTGAAGAAGCCAAGATGATAGAATTCCAAATAAAAGGGTGCAAAGAAGGCTAGGCTTCTCTAGTGAGAAAAGAAAGCCAACCCCCTCCTAGAAGAGGACTCCTTTTGACTAGACCATCAGGGAAACCAACTGAACAAACTTCCAACAAAGGTAATGGAGATATAGAATATCTGCAGTGCATTGTCAAGAAACTATCAAATGAGATTATATACATGAAAATAAGCTTAGGGGAAGGAAACCAAGGACAAAGACCCTATAAGCCTTTCTTTAAAAGAAACCATCCTTTTAAAGCAATTGAACCTCCCCCAGCTAACTTAAACATTGACCTAGGGAATATTGTGTCTAATTATTTTTGTATTTACCACCAAGAGAACCACTCATAAAGAGAATGCCCTCAATGGGTCCATGCCATGAATTTAATGGCCAATCTTTTTATGGACGAAGTCTCCCTGACCAAACAACCAAGCAGTTCGGCCATGAATATTGTCGATGAGGAAAATGTTGACCCACCACGAGACACAACCATGTTTATATGGGATCCAAACGTGATCACGTCTTCAGGTGATCTGTTTGAGTCTCAAGAACAACCCACAGAAGTATCGGCAGTACAAACACGTAGTAAGGGCCAACCCGTCTCGAAAGATGTCGACGCTACCCAGGCCCTACAAAGTAAGTTAACTCTCGACCGCCCAAAAATTCCTTTCATCCCCAGTAAAAATCCTATAAGGATCCACACCCGAGACTCTCCTAAACTAGAGTATAACATAGTCAAAGATTTGAAGAAGCTGAAAGCTAATATATCAGTTATGGACGTATGTAGAATTCCTCAGTAGAAAGACTTCCTATTGCAATCTTTGAATTCGATAGGAAACCTGACCAATGACGATAGTCAGAACAATATTATTCCACCAACAGATCTGGCGAGCAAACCAATTGTAAACATCTCCTCAGAAGGTAGGAAAGAAATTCCTTTTGTAATACCTTTCCTTTTGACGTTTGAAGTCTTCAACAGGAATCTTCACAATTGTTTGGTCAATTCGAGGGCGTCCTCTAATGTCAATCCCTTGGTCGTGTGTAATAAATTAGGTGTTGTCCCTCTCAAAAGTGATAAACATGTCATACAACTAAACATAACCCAGGTCAAGGTCATGGGAGAGATAAAAGATGTGATGATCAGGATAGCGCCGCACCCTAATTTTGTGCAGGTGATTGATATCATTGTGGTGGATATCCCTGAGGCACATAGGTTGTTGTTGAGCCAATATTGGTCTGAAAATATGAACGAATATTTCAGTACCGAGTGGGCCAACCTTTGGCTACCACTGAAGGGATACAAGAACATGATCAGAGTCGTTAGGGAAATATATCTTAAACATATGATCATTGATCTGGAAACCCTGAACGAACCAGCCTCTACCAACTTCCCCATACTGGAAAACTATTCTTGTGATTCTCACTTCAAAAAAAATTCTCCTCTCTTGTCTAATGTTCCGCTTACTCAAAACTCTGAAATAATATTTCAAGAAGAATCCCTGATGTCGATAGAAGATTCTCTCTTTTTTCAAAACCCCGCGCTAGGACTTTTGGAGGAAGAGGTCAGAAAATAGGACATGGGCGAAGAGAGAGAAAGGAGAAATTATCATTCGCAAATTTGGACCCTCTATTTTGATGGATCTAAATCAAAAGAAGGATCAGGATTTGGGTGCATACTCATCGATCAGAAAGGTAAATGTCATTTCTTGTCCTGTAGACTAGAATTTGAGTGTACCAACAATACCGTTGAGTATGAAGCTCTAGTACAAGGGTTAAAGAAATCCATAGATTTGGGTATCAAGGAATTAAAAGTCTTTGGAAATTCTAAAATTATTGTTAGACAAGTGAGAAATGCTATACATTGCAATTCACCTTGTCTTAATAACTACCAGCAGGAGATGCATAGGCTAATAGAACTCTTTGAGGCTTTCAATATCACCACAATCCCTAGAGAAAAGAATATTCTTGCCAACTCCCTAGCGATAGCTGATTCTAGACTCTCGCCTTTAGAAGATTATGAAGCCTCCCAATTCACTGTAGAACTTCTCTACAAATCATCGGTGTCGAACAATATTTCCAATTGGAAAGTCTTTGAAGGTTACAAGAAAATCATAAACTTCTTGACCAAGAAAAACAATTTCAAAGACCTAGCCATAGATGATGAATAATTTCAAGAGCATACAACTGAAACTAACCCCAAAACATGAAAAGATGTTGGAAAGTTGAAATATCACACAATCTCGAAGGGGATAGACAATCTAGAGAATCTACTTGATCTAAAGGATCGCTTTAAAGAACCCAAAAATGTGAAGACTGGTAGCTCTTTCCCCCTCTAGGAAACTGTGAATCTTGGGACTCCAGAGAACCCAAAGAATGTAAATCTTGGAAAAACTATATGTAGGGAAGAGAGGAAGGCCTACCTCAGATTATTCAGACAATACCAGGATGTTTTCGCATGGTCCCATAAGGATTTAAAAACGTATGACACCCTCATTATTCAACACACTATCTCATTAAAACCCGAAATGAAGCCTTTCCAACAGAAGCTCTGAAACTATCATCCATCCCTGGAACCTCTTATGTATCAAGAGTTAAGGAATATTTTAGATGCTAAGATAATTTTCCAAGTTAGGCATTTTGCCTGGGCAGAAAATCTTGTTCCAGTGAGGAAGAAGTCAGGAGAAATCTGACTATGCGTAGATTTTCGGAACCTCAACAGAGCTTCAGAAAAAGACAATTATCCTATCTCGCTGATGGAACAACTCCTATAGACCATGTCAGGATCATATATTTTCTCCCTGCTAGATGGTTTCTCAAGATACAACCAAGTGTTGGTTTCGGAAGAAGACCGATTAAAAACTACCTTCTGAACCAAATGGGGAACCTTCTCTTATAAGCACATGCCTTTTGGCTTAATTAACGCAGGAGAAACCTTTCAAAGAGCCATGGATGTGGATTTTTGGGGAATTATCAATAAGTGTCTGGTAGTATATTTAGATGACGTAACGGTGTATTCGAAGAATAGAGAAGAACACATCCAACACTTAACTCAGATTTTCGAGAGATGCAGGAAATACGGTATATCGTTGAACCCTAAGAAAACTATCTTCAGTTTCGAGGAAGGTAAGTTGTTAGGTCATATTATATCCCAAGCGAGGATTCGCATAGACCCTGAAAGGATTAAGGCCATAACTCAACTCCTGCTACCCTATAACAAGAAGGCCATGAAGTCCTTTTTTGGGCAAATCAATTTCATGAGGAAGTTCACTCCCGACTTTGCCGAAATCATCAAACCATTGCAAAATATGATTCGAAAGGATTCCAAATTCTAGTGGTATGATGAATGGAAAGACTCTTTCAACAATATCAAAGCTGCCATCTCCCGAGCCCTGGTGTTGCGAAGTCCTAATTTCAATAGGGACTTTAACCTGTATACTTTCACCTCCGACCAATCACTCGCCGCGGTCTTGACCCAGAAATATGATGAAAACAACGAAGCCACAATGTCCTTTATGAGTACTAATCTTGAAGGAGTTGAGCTCAATTATCTTGCCATATATAAATAGGCCTACGCGGTCTACAAGGCAGTAAAACATTTAAGGTCCTACATTCTCAAAAATCACACTAAGGTGATTGTGCCACACCCTGCAGTCCGATCCCTGTTTACCCAAAAAGAAATTGGGGAAAGAGAGGGAGATAGATGGTAGTAGTCTAGGAATTTGATCTAGATATAAAACCTGCCAAGCTAGTAAAAGGACAAGGTCTGTGTAAGCTCACAGTCGAAGCCCAGGATCAAGCAAATGAAGATTTTGGGTGGGAGAATGAAATGGAACTATGGTGCAATGAAGTGTCATACATCTCCCCAACACAAGAATCCTGGTACAAGGATTTGACTTATCTTTTGCATCACGGGTCTTGTCCTGAGAACCTAAACCCTAAGGAAAGGTGAGCCCTAAGATTGAAAACTACATAGTATCATCTTATAAATTCAGTACTCTTCCGGATCAACTATGATTGGGTATTATTGAGATGTCTCAAATGAGAAGATGTCGACAAGGTGCTGACGGAACTCCATGACGGTCCCACTGGAGGACACTTTGTAGGGAACACCACTGCTCATAAAATTATGAGAGTCGGTTATTATTGGCCCACTTTGTTCAAAGATGCTCATACTTACGCTAGGAATTGTAAGACTTGTCAAATAAGTGCTGGCAAGGAGAAAAGGGCAGCAATACCACTTCAACCTATGACTGTCTCTAGACCTTTTGAGAAGTAGGGGTTGGATATCATAGGAGAAATTTCACCTAGCTCTTCCAAACTGCACAAGTACATTCTTAATACCATCGTTTATTTCACAAAATGAGCAGAGGACATTCCTCTAACTCACATAAATGAGAAAATAGTAATCCAATTTATAGAACAACAGCTGATCATGAGGTTTGGTGTCCCCTCTGTTCTAGTCTTTTATAATGAATCTTATTTCTCTTCTACCCTATTGACAAAGTTTTCTCTGGACAAAGGAATCATAATCAAGTATTATGCAAATTATTACCCTCAGGGAAACAATGTAGCAGAATCAACCAATAAGAACCTGGTAAGGATACTAAAGAAGACGGTTACAGAAAACCAAATAAATTGGTATAATCAACTTCATAATGCCCTGTGGGTCGACAGGGTCACGCCCAAAGAATCCACAGGAAATTCCCCATACTTTATGGTCTACGGACAGGAAGCCATCCTCCTGAATGAGCTTTATCTACGATCGCTCTAATTGGCCCAAGATTCCAATGAGGAACCCTCATCGACCATGCAATAGAGGATCAACACTCTGCTCATGTTGGAAGAAGAGAGAGAAAAGTCTAAGTCAAAATTCTTGGCTCATCAACAAATAGTGAAAATATGGTTCGATAAGCATAAAGCTAAGGAAAAGAACTTTGAAGTAGGAGATTTAGTCCTGAAGTGGGATAGGGCGAATGAACCCAAAGGGAAACATTCCAAGTTTCAGAACCTATGGCTTGGGCCTTTCCAGGTGGCTGAGAAGATTGGGGTAGGTACTTATTGGTTGAAAAATCTAAGGGGGGAACCTGATGCCCTCCCAATGAACAGTCAAGCCCTAAAAAAATACTTCCAATAAAATAATAATAATAATAACTTTGGTTAGTATGAATAATAGAAGTATCAGAGATATTTTTTTTGAGGTTCAGTAATACCTCGAGGGAAAAGAAAGAGGAACAGAGATTCTGTGTCTGCCCAGTAAATCACCATTTGTTGAGTACTCAACACACCCTAAAATTTTTGTGACCATTTCCTTTTGGGTACCACCCTATAGTTTACTTTTGACTGTTTTCGCCTTGGCTTGAAACTGATCCTTTGCTTGTATTATATGTTTCACATTTTAATTAATTAAAATTTCACTTGAACATACAACAAAGAATCATATTAACTCTTAAATACTTGACAACTACTCAAGAAATCGGCGACCCGGAATTTTCCCCAACTCGCAAGAGAAATTCAGCCTCGACAGAAGATGATGGTGGTGAAAAAAGTTTGGGGAGTCAAAGTAGCTGAGTACCAACCCTCATCAACATCGGCTGATGAAATGATTATTTCCTATGAATAAACCTTGGGAAGGATGTTTCCAAAGACCGATTTGATCGGCTTCAGCAGAAAGATGTAGTAGTACGCGCCGCACGGAAGGAAGAGTAACACCCTCAACTACTGATGCCCGAAATGTGTTCAACGCCAAAACCTCATGAATATGGAGGCCCGCTGAAAAGTTGTGTACCTGAACTTTCCCCCCGATTTCCAACCCCTATATCATCGGTGTTGGAAGTTTCATAAAGAGCCTATCAATGTAAGTACACACTCAGATAATAACCCATCCCCGATGCATTCGTCGAGTGACGTGACTTGTTAACCCTGGAGTGTGGTAGGTATGTTGCATTTATGGTTCTCAATTAATTCATGGATCATGAATTAGTTACTGACTCATGCGTGAATAAAAAAAACCATTAAAATCATTGATACAATGCATATCCATCCATGCCTCCGTCGTCAACTAGTCAGGATTTATCTGCAAAAATTCGATAGTGGTTTATTTTGAATTTGCGTTCATTACTCGTATTAACTAACTAATACGACTGATAGTATCTCCCAGTTATATTCCTTTCGATTCATTGTGTATGATCCCATTATGTGCATCAAGAAGTTCAGAGAATATAGGAGAGCGAAGCTAACAGTCCACAGGAAGCGTCCAAAGTCCAGTGAGTATTAAATCTGTTATCTTAGCCATCATTATAAGTATGGGTTCTCTTATGGGTTTTTCACTCCATTTTATATATTCCCACCCAACGCTGCTCTGCATGCATGTTCACATGACATTTTAAATTGTAGGAACAATGCCTCCTAAGAAGTCATCCAGTAGGAAATCGTCAAGAGCACCATAAGCTGCAGGAATCAGAAGTAGGAGAAGGCCCCTCCCCATCAGTTGCAAGAAAATTAGAGTTCGTTCCCAAGCCAGTATCTGTCATTAAGAGAATCACCAAGGAGCCTTTTTTCCATCCCCCATCTTTCGGATACACGGAGGCAAGTATTGGAGCCAAGATGGCATTTCCTCGCTGGGAAGAAGTTTTCAAGAAAATCAATAAAGAAGAACCCCTCAAATACACCCTTCATAGTGATTTGAAATGAGGAAGCTCAATGACGAGGTCCTCCCCAAAATTCGCAACACTTATCTACACATGGTGGAAAGCCGATATCCAGTCTTTCCTTGCATTGAGCTCCTGAAGTGGATCATTGACCACACTGACGCCAAAAAATGTTTGATTAATGATGATAATGGCAAGTGCGTCAAAGTCTTCCTATCATCAGAGGTTCATAGCTACTATAAGCTCAGAGAATCCAAGCTAACGCTAAGCATCAATTTCATCTTAAGTTTCTATGCATCACATGATACCAGCAAAGTCATGTTGTCTTTGTGGAGAGAATACAAAAAGTTCACGAACCGGATTGTTGGCTGGTACCCAATGGCCAATCTCAGGGAACCATACATATACCTCATGGATTTACTTTGCAGGTTACATGGGGAAAAAGACTGTTCCTGATTTTCAAAGGCTAGGATGCCTCTGGATTTTACAATCTCTATTTCAAGTATAGGATTCAATTGGGGTTCCATCATCTCCAAGTAGTTGAGCACCTGCATAAGAAAGGCTCATGATTCAAAGGAGGGAGATACCCCTACCTTCTACATGGCCTCATATCTACTGGACGTGATCTACGCTAGGAACACTTTTGCTAGGATGAACCTGAATTGACACCCTTCAGAGTTGGATTTCCATGTATACTTCATAATCCTATGGGAAAACAGGTACAAAAAATCTTATGTTGTTATCTGTGATCAATTTATTGCATGCATTTACTCTTTTCTCTTTATAAGAGAATGCCCTAGATTTTCAAATGAAGAGAAGAAGGTTATAGCCAAAATTGGCCACTGGTATTTGGAAGAACGAGAAACCTACATCAGGGTTTTCAGTGCCACAGGGGCACCCCACTTATTACCCATTTATGTTTCCGACCGGCTAGTGTTAGGGGAAATTTGCTATCAAACCATCATGCAAGGATACAATGCAACTTTAGTAAAAGACAAGAAGAGGGATTTCATATTGTATGGGTTTCATACTGGATTCTGCATGGTCAAAGATACCGCACATCTTAAACAACTTGGTCTAGCTCAATTGGAATTTTGGTTCCAAAATGGCTGATTTCGCAAACACGATCCCAAGGGATTGGTTCTATAGCACGCATCGTAGGTATCATCATGTTGGCCCTATTCCCACGACCATTTTGAAGATGAAATATTTACTGAAAATGACCAAGATTGGAATATGGTGGCGTCGAGGAGAGTTGATCCTCGAGGAACCAGGTTTAGAGCTATGCACCATGAAGAACAGGCAACATTTCTAGAGCAGGCAGCTCAAGAAATTAGTCGACGCCTGGGAGAAGCAGTTGCATATGAACTAGATGAAGAAATAAGAGATCCCTAAGAAGACATTGAAGCTATGGGAACTCACCAGGAATCCCCGGTACAAATCAAGGATCTTCTGGAAGATCAACCTGCATGAGAAAGGGGTACGTTGTTTCTTCAGCAAATTGAGTTTCTGATAAAACATATGTGGGATGACCCGTATCTTTTCATAGGACGTGAAGCCTCAACTGCTTTTTAGAGTATCCAAACGGAGTCAAATGATCTTGGGTCCACAGTGCCTAACAAAACCCATGGGTTAAGAAACCTTGAACCTGCAACATCGTCGATCGATCCTTCGAAAGAAGGGACAACTCAACCAGAGACAATTCGGGTCTCGATAGAGACACAAGTGCCTAATCCCTTGAGTACTCTTATACATATTTATAGTGACGATGAGAGTCTAGAACCCACTTACGATACCCTGGTGCGATTCCAAGAGGAAAAGGGTCCCGAGAAAACCACTTCCCCTGAGACCAAGGCCCAAGATAAGAAGGCCTTACAGATGGAAATAATGTTTGAAGGTGGCCTCAACATAAGAGAGTCTGACAGACAGGAAGCATATGCAAGACCAAGTGGTGAAACTCCACAAAAGAGAATCGACAGTTCTACAGTCGACGAACAAGTAAGAAATGAGTTTGTGCCTGATGCCTCCATCACGCCCAATATTCAAGTCCCAAATGAACGACAAGTAGAGGCCAGATCCACAAAACAGAGTGAAGAAATTTGAGAACCCACTCCTGAGAAAATATACACCATGAGTAGTTTGAGAAACAACCTCTCATGGGGAGATCAACATATACCAGAACTGGTAGATGAAGTAGCATACATCTATGAGATCTCCTATGATCAAAAGAGGAAGCCCATTGTTTAAAGGACCGCGAAGAGACTTTGGATAAATCCAACATGGTTACCATAGAAAAGAACCTAATCAGCACTGCAAACGCTCTCATGTCCTAACTGATTAGTGTAGGAAAATCCCTCTCAGATGTCCCCTAGGACAGAGCCAAGAGAGATGAAAAGGAAGTAGCTGACACCTGGGAGGAGCTCAAACACTTGCGCCATCTTGTCAAATACTATAAAGGAGCTACATAGACCATTGTGTATCTGAAGGAAGAGTTCAATGGAGTTTATAATGAGTTCAAGAAGTAAAGGCACCTGTTAACCGAGAACATAGTTGACTTCCAGGAGGATACTCTCATGGCACTCGCGACATGGAAAGAGATGGAAAAGTGACATGAAAAGGCACAGTTAGCGGTAGAGAGACTCAAATACATTGAGGCGGTCCAGTAGGGTTGAGAAAAGGAAAATCATGGCGTTCATCTTGTTGGAAAAAGAATTTTTTACCGCATGAAGAAATATACCGAATATTGGGCGAAGATGACCCCGTACCTACACCAATAAATCCAAAAGCAATGGGCCAAGTGCTAGAAACACTGGGGGAAAATTAATAAAGTAATGAAATATGTTGGTCTCTCTGAATTCAACACTCCTAATGAATTCACTAACTTGAGAGATGTGTTCAAGACACACTCTATACAAGACTCGCTCTGGGCCGAAGAGTGCGCAAAGGTCACCAATGCAAATCCAGGGAAAGTGCAACAATTCACAAGTCACCCAATCAGAGCTCGAGCCATGTTGCAATAGCTGAACTCCAGTTTGGTAAAATATCGGGCACATGTAGTAGACATCAGAGGAGCATATGCTGCCCCTATGGAACAACACAAGTTCTCATGGGCTCAAACCTATGAATATCTATTTATCATTTGGTCTGAATATGAAAGAAGCCACCCTTTTCAAGAGGCATCTGAGGCGGACCATTGAAAGAAACTATTGGATGATCACTCCACGTGGCAATTTTTGTCTAGCCTAAATTGTATTTAGCCATTAATTATAGTTGAATTTTAGATTATAAATAGAGACATCGACCGATTAGTCAAAGGTCGATGGTTGTTGTAAGAACTCTTCTTTTTTGGCTGTTGATAATTATTTTGAAACTGTTGTGAATTGAGAAGTCCTTCTGGACCAAAGACAAGCTATTTTCATCAGATGTATGTGATTGGATTTGGAGAAGAATTACTTCCTTTCCTGTTCCATGAATGATGCAGTACATGAGTAAGAGAAATTAATTATGTTGTCAAGTTATCTGGTGCAATGTCTTGATGTTGTTTTCCTTAATGATGAGGATAAATCATTGTGTTGTTATGTGATGAATGTTGTGGTAGATGAATTATTTTTCTTACCATCATCTTGATTACGTATGTGTTTTTTTCTGTTAATTAGTTTTCTCAGACAGTAGTTGGATTCTCATTCGGTTAATGTATTAGTACTAGGCCCAGTGGAATAGAATCATTGTCTGCATGTTTGAGTAGCAAGTTATCCCAAGCTCGACCTCTTCCCTCTAGTTAAAACTTATGTCTTGTTATTTGTCAAGTTGGTTTATACTGTCTTGCATCTCTCATACCAGCCCCACTCAAGAGAAATACGGAAAAATAATTGTCATAAATGAAGGAAGAGCCTTCACCAGAAAACACAAAGCCCATTGATAATTTGGCCAAATCGCAAGATTTGGAGAACCATTCCACTCCAAACACTGCAGAGTCTAATTGGGCCTCGGTGGTGGGTTTGGTTCCTTCTGTTGAATCAGGGGATTTAGGCCCCATCAATAGAGTGTATTTTATATTCCTCATGCATTACTCTGATTACTCATTTAGTATCTCTAGGATTCATTCATCTTTAGGATATACATCCATAACAAGGCTATAGATCTCTTTCCCAGTCACTTCCTCTGACAATTTAACTTCTGCCAGTTCCTTAGTTCTCCTATTATCTCCTTGTGTTGGTACAATTCCATCTTTATCTAGTTGCTCCTCAGGCTAGAATTTTTCTTCACTCTTCATGACTATCTCCTTTTGGCAATCTTCTTTTGTCTTTGGATTGTCTAACCAATCATCCAACAACTTCAACTCTTTATCCCACTGAGTGAGCATCTTATTTGAATTCTCCTCTTCCTTCCTTTCTTGGGAAAAATATCAATGTATGTTCCTTCTTCTCCTTCACGACAATCTCTGTTGGTTGTCTTTATTCTGCACCTACAATATGTGCACTGGCCTTTGCTGGGCTACTTGGCAGGAATATGTCAATTCCCCCAATCATTAGAATGGATTTCTAATCCTCCTCTATCAACATTCCTAGTTTATCCAAACTCTTAACTGAGTCCTTGAGACTCTCATGCAGTCTCCCTTCATTTTTCTTTCCCACCTAACAATATTAAATTTCATTCCTTCCCTCCTAGAAACCTACGATATATTTGATTGATCCCTTATTATTTCCCAACTGGAAATCATAAATTTAATCTCTGCCCTCCTAGAAATCTATGATATCTTTGATCGATTTCATCTCTTCCTCCTCACTGAGGGTTTCTTCACTTTATGGTTCACAAAATAAAACCATCTTCTCTTCTGTGCCACTGAGGTTTTCAACCTGCCTCAACCATATTCGCAACACATGTGTCTAGTTCCTAGAAATTACCTACTAGATAGGCCACTCATACCTCCAACTTCCTTGTGCTTCCTGCTGCATCCTCAACATCAAATTGTTGAGCTCTGATTTGGTTTCATTGAGATCTTTGTCCATCTCCTCGCTGCTCATATTCTTATGGTCTCCTCCTCGACCTTGATTCTGGCCTTCAGTAGCCATTTTATTTTACCCTGCCTTCCTGGCAAGTCTGTGAGATTCCACTTGCTTGATGTGAGCTACATTCAACCCTACCAAGATTCTTCATGTTTAGCCTCTTGGTTCACCTACTAGAACCTTCTCTGATATTTTACACTCCTGCTAAGTGTAGGCACACACCTTTCTCTTTCTCCTTATCCTAAGCATTCCTCACTCTCTGGTTTTTGTACTCCAATCGCTCACCTCAAGAGCTCCACATGATCTCCTTTACTTCAAGAATTCAATTGGTTCTTCTCTTACATCAATACTCTATTTCTTCCTCCTTTTCCTAGTGTCTATAGACAAAAATATTCTTTGATACCACTTGATGGTATCAGACAAATTTTTTTTCCCTTTCCTACTATCCGTAGAAAAAATCATGCTCTGATACCACTTGATGTAGACCCCCACCCCCTCCTAGGGTCTGTGTGACCTCCCGATCTAAGATTGATTGTATTTAGAGCTGGACTAGATCTCGGATCCCTACTGGATCCCCTTCTAATGTTCACATGTCCTTAAATTCCCTTGTGCAGGTCCAATAACAAACCCATGGGCAAGGATGATTTTAAGGATGGAAATTTATTTTAAAATGTAGAAGCCTTGATGAATATTACTAATCCTTCATATGTCAACTATAAATGTTTGGCGATATTTTTGTAAAAATATTCAAATTTCTAAGTATTTTATATAGTTTTTATAAAATTTTGGCGATTTTTAAGGTAAAATAATTTTATCCTATAGAATTTGGGTGAATCATTTTTAAAATAGTGAATCTCGTTTTTGGAAAAACCATAGAAAATTAGCCCATGAGCAAAATTTAGCCCCTAAAATCATCCTTGCCCACGGGCGCTTTTCCTAAGCCCCTTTAAAACCTTTTTAAATTGAATTTAGGCTCTATCTCCCTTTAATTCAACCAAAATCTCATATGACCGATGGATATGACCATGAGCTAACCAAAGGCGCTACTTCAATGCTCCAGAGCTTCGAGATTCAGAGGTTTCAACAATAGAGCACTTTGATTCCCCTAAACATTCTAACTCATGAAGTGTCGAATGTTTAAATGGTAGATCGGATGGTTGTCCTTGTGCCACTGATCCATGGTTTGCGTTCTCTCTTGGTACTCCAAGCTTCATATATTTTCACGTCCTGAACTTCACTGCCTCCTGAATCCATGAATTGTTGTACTTCTAAATGGAATTGGGGATCGACGATCCCACTCCTCTCTAGATCTATGGTCTAGAGTCACTCCAAGCTCCAAGACTTCTCCCTTCGAGCCTTCAGGAGTCTCCAGGATAGTACACTTTGTTTCTCTTGAACTATGAACTAATGCAGGGGTAGATTCTTCATCCATGCGTCTCTCCTCGACTGACGGTCAAGATTAACTATGATCCTCGGGCCTTCAAGAGTTCTAGACCCAAACAAAAATACGCCTTAGTTATTCTGGAGCACCAAGTCTCTGAACTACTCCAATCCACTAACACATGTCCTCTCTGATGAACGATCTAGATTCACTCCAGATCTCGAGACTTTGGTAATCTTGTATACTTTGTGCTCAACACTCCAAAAAACCCAAACTTGTGAAGTCCGAAGGACTTCCAAGTTTAAACATCGTTAAACTTACCTGGATCCGAAGATTGTCGATCCTTGCACTCAGATCTATCGGCTGAGATATGTCCTCATCTCTTGTATGCTCCTGCCTCTACCTGGCCATTAATTTTGATGGTCCAAATATTCTCTCTAGCCTAGATCAACAGTTGTTGTATCTCCTCATATGATACTACTGTGCTTTCCTCCCAAATGAAGGATCTTTAATAATTTTCAAAGGCTTGGCCTTGTATCCTTTACTATAGAGCTATCTCCTTGGCCTCTTCTTGCATTTTGGAAAACACTACTCCTCTTGAGATATGTTCAACACTTCGGATGAAGTGTAAGAACACACTTGCACTTCTTCTATAGTCTGGAACTTAGACTATTCTCTTGCACACTCTTGCACTTCTCTCCTGATCTTGAGAATTAAGGAAATCCCATACACACACCTTGCATCCATCTCCCTTGAGACTTCCTCAACAATTTGACTAAGTATCATCTCAGTGCACACCTTGCACAAGTCTTCTTCCAGCTTCTATACTGCACTGAGTATGCATGCACTCCTTGCACTTTCTCTTCAAGGCCTCACACTCTATCTCCTTTGCGTAAATGAGTCTGAAAATAATTTTCCCTTGAACTCCTTGCATGGCCTGTGTACACTCCCTGCTCTTACCTTCTAGTGTGCCTACTCGAAAACCTCCTCACAGAACTCCTAAATGAGTTCTTTTGCACTCCTTGTGCTATCTCTTAGAGTGTTCAGTAACTTTGATGTGCACTCCTTACACAACCTTCCATTAAGATTTTACACTGCTATGAGTGTAGGTGCAGTCCTTGCACTCTCTCTCAGAGTGTTCAGTAACTATGATGTGCACTTCTTTCACTATTCCTTCTGAGATTAAGAACAATTTTGGTGTTCCCACCTAGAACGCACCTCACAAAACTCTTGGGTGAGTTCTCAGACACTCCTTGCATTGGAATTTTAGATTTGTCTAACAACTCTAAGGTGCACTCCTTTCACTACTGTGAGAGCCCAAAACCACTCAGAAATTATTGATAGATAATGTTATTTATTCTAATCTTTCAAAAGAACACTTAACATCCATAACACTCACAAACATAGAAAAACCATTCAAATGTATTCAGAAAAAAAACATATAAAAATACATAGGAAATCATATGTAGGGTAATCTGTGTTTTCATTAATCTGAATGGTCTTTATACAATGTGTACAAGGCTGGACTACAACAGAGTCTCAACTCTTTCTCTCCTCTCCTCTCTTATTTATCTCTTTAATTTCCAAAAAAAATCTATTTGGCATACATTACATTGATTTATACATGAAGGGGCTTCTCGATCTTTCCCTCCAGAACACCTTAGTTCTATCACTTCATAATAAAAAAAACCTACCACTAAGTCTTTATTAGAATAAATAAACATCTAGTCTGAATCAGATCTCGATCTGCCTAAATGTCAGCCATTAGAGGCGACTCTACACTCATCCTATACAAACATAGTGGCTCAGCTTTCCTTGAGCATTCAAACATTTAATTACATTAAATGTCATTAAAATTTGAGATTTAAACTCAAAATTGGGATGGCTGGCGCATCCTTCTTTGGGATTCATTCCCTCCAAGTGAATTTTTATGCTAGTTGTTGATGCATTGATGATTAGGAGCAATTCTCTTGCATCAATTTCTAGGGAAAAAAACCCTAATACAACTTCTACCGTCACATCTGCGACCTTATAATGAATGGTCCAGATTAACTATGAAATCACAATATTTTAAAAGGAAATTTTCCCAAAAATTTATCTTCGGGGGTGCTATCATCAATCCTCCACCATGGGGGAGGGGGGCTCCAAAATTTCTCCCAGCTCCCCCACCCCGGACCCCTTTGGAAATATATGTGGTGGGAATCCCCCCCACACCCCCCCATTAGGTAATGGGGTCCAGAAATAGATGAAACAAGACCTATGAATTAGCAATATAATCAAGCTCCATAACCAACACCATAATCCTAAGTCTCAAATAAATCCTAAAAGCATTGTCCCTTCCTTAAATGGGAATCAATTGGTTCTTTTTTTGGCATCATCCCTCGAGTCTACAAATATTATTCATCGTTTGATGCATATCATAGTCCTCCACCTATATTCACCCATCCTATTTCATATAATGTGTGCATGGTGTCAACATCCCAACAACCTGATAATTCTACAAGTTCATATTCACATCCCTCTACTGAGTCCACAACCCCTACATATTCAACACCATTATTCAGAGGGAATCCCCCTCAAAGATCTCCCTTTACCCAAATAGATTTCTTATTTCCTCATTTGGGAATAATAAGTACACTCATTATGGTTGCATTGAATATGCCCAATATTACTTTAGGGATACATGTATGGTACTTGGATCCCCCTACCTTGCCTCTACCCTCCAAGATTTTTTTTTTTTATCTTTTCTTAACACATGTTTAGCCAATAGGAACTACCCTTATACCTCCTAAGGAACCTACAAAAGCCTAGCCTACCCCTACCAAATATGGGAAAAGAGTTGACAAAGGTGGAAAAACCAAGAAGAAAGGGGGCACTAATAAGTTTGGACAAGTTATGGCCACCTAAACATTGCACCTATATCCATACCCCCATTTTCTTTATGTGACCTCACCATCCATGTCAACAATGAATTTCCTAAGCTCCCTGAACTCAAATAAATTCTTAACTTTGATGATTTATAACCTAGTCCTTCGACACCTGTCGTGCAAGTCACACCTCCTAAATCATCATCCAATAATATTAAGTCTCTATGTATGAATCACCCATGTACTTTTTGCAACACGTATGGAAATTGTTCTCATAATTTTCTTAAATTAACCCAATTTCATGATTCCCTGGAGGTTGTTCATCAGTTGGATTCCTCTTTCCAAGAACACCAAAGCCTTATAATAGAGGACCTTTCTCTTAGATGAGAAATGTTTTCTCAAGTCAATAGTAAATGTATTGTTGAAATTGGACCTCCCAATGTTAAAATTGATGATAATCCCATGCAAATACTATACCTTTCAACTTCCATGGGATAGAAAATGTTTACGAATATCCAATTTTTTGTCGATGTACATCAAAGCATCCCTTGTATTCTTGATGTCTATTGGTCGCAACATCGGTCGAGCCTTCATCCACTAGTATTCAGTCTACCTTAGCAGATTTCGCATATGTGAACCATGCTTCTCGTTTCCATGACAATGATACTAGGTTCACTATCTCATCTCCTATCACCTCATCTGTTAGTGTAGGTTCTCACATCCTCATATTTCATTATGATGAAAACATATTAGAGATCCTTATTGCTCCAATTTACTCTTGGGACGATTTGCAACATTGTTCATATTCTTTACGAAAACAACCTTGTGCCTCTTGTAAGTTTTAAACCTATGAATTAAAGCAATGCATATATATTCTTAAGCAAAACATAATTTAATCAATGGCTCATACACATAGTACATAAATATTTACGCTGGAAACCCTTAACCAAGAGAAAACAAACCTTCCTTGATGCCACACCTTTTAACTCTTCATTGTATTAATTTCACCACTCACCATAAAATATATCAAATATTTTAGGTATTCTGTAGCTATCAAAACCCTAATCCCTTAATCTGGGATTAATTTAGAAAACCACTAAAAATAGAAAAATCCACCTAAAATAGCAAAAACCGCCCAATTTTTTTTTT
>JZKD02S0063193.1:285508-312178 GCA_000966675.3 Picea glauca
AGGAAAGCACTAGGCACACACGAATCTAATGCAGTTGTTGAATCTGATGCACCCACACACACACATGCAAAGAATATAACACATACCCAACACTCCAACAAATATGTTTATGAATCAAAATATCTTATGGACACACATTTGTTCTCCATATCCACATATGATCCTTGGTATGGTGAAATTCTAACCTATTTGAAAAATTAGAAGTTGAGTCCCTATGACTCATATGTAACATCAAAAAGATTGACACTCCACCTTTACCTTTCTAAACATACTTCCATAATGCATATGTGTATGTCTATCATTCGAGGAATGCTACATATACACATAGTAGGTGGCATCATTCCCGCCTACCCATACTTGATCATTTCATTCCATCATTATTTGATGGGTGGGGGGATCTCATGCTTGGGGGCATGATGGTGTTATGAGGAAAATCTCTCTATGGCTAGGGGAAAACAACAATAGACATAACGAAACCCAAAAATCAACTCTAATCTCAAGTATCATATATGAATTAAATGCTAACAAGATAAGGCTAGAATCCTACCTCATATGGACGTCCAAAGAAGACCATTGTTGAGCACATGACCCGAAGCTTTACACCTACAAATTGTCCTCAACAACCAAGATACACAAGCATGTGGAAATAATATATCATGTTAGCATATAAATTAGCATAATCCATTAACATACATAACAAATACTCCCATGTAAATCAATACAAATATTTTCAAGATATCAATTGGATGATAACAAAGTATTTCTATTAATGTAATCTACAAAAGTACATAGGTGACAAATGTATGTAACAACACATATCGTAACCGAGAAACTAAGTCCCTCTAGTTTTACTTCCACCACTTCAATGCTCCACAAAGGCAACCTCACATGTAGGATTCAATGATTTTCTCCATCACAAGACAGGAAGAGCTTGGGGGTTGAACACAAGAAGTTTAGGCTTTCAAGAACAAAGGGATGCAGACTCAATTGAGGTGAAATTTCTCTAGAGTGTATTTTCTCTCTATGATGTGTTGAATACCTTCAATTCTTGTATATGGCTCAATTTATAGCCTCCAAATGGAATTGAATGGTCGAGTCGGAGTGTTTCCAGTATATAGAAGGTCAAGGATCATAGATCTCGTGGCATGGCATGGAAACCTGACAGATTTTCTATTTTTGAGCACCAAACCCGATGTACATGGGATATAATGGAGCAAACCACATACATACATGCGATGTATAACTATCAAGTCATGTACATGTATACAAATAAGTATTTTTAGCTCTGGAGTGATAAAAAAAGGGGAAATGAAGTCTGTAGAGGGAAATAGAAGGCCATCAAAGCAAGATGCATGGAGTGTGGCAAAATATTCTATAATAGATGGCCGCTCTAGACAATTTCAGATTTGATCACTATCCACTCTATGCCTTGGCCCTAATGTCCTAATATGGGAATAATATTCTCTCATTCTCTAGGAAATCTATCATTCCAGCCTCACTGGCACAATGTATGCACATTTCATATAGTCGATGACCAATACCATATATTGAAACATTTTACTGTATGCAATTCAAAAATAGATTGGTGATGCCACACTTACCATTAGGTCCCCATACTTGACCTAGTGGGAGGGGTAACTCTAGGTCCCCCTAGTAGTTCATTCCCTCATAATTTATTTCTTTGATACTTCACCAAGAAGCCATTTTTTCAAGAAGCATTAAAGCATGTTATTTATTTATTTATTTTTAATTTGAAATCCTACAAATTTGTATCCATTACTTGAAAACCCTTATTCTTTAGTCTTTGTATAATTATGTGTATAATTCAACATGGATAGCCCCTGATATTCATGGATATGGTCTCCATCAGGCCTAAATTTCCTTAGCATTTAGCATAGTTTAACCACCCCCCAATTTGTTGAATTTTCCTTTCATTCCTTGGAAATTACCTATAGGACCACCCTTGCTTGGGTATATGGATTAACCCATCCATATTCTACATTTTCCATTTACCCATTGATAGAGCCCTCTTTTCCATGGGTTCCCTAGAATATCTTGGTGCCCATTCCATTTAACCCTCTTAATAATTGGGATTCCAATTAGTATAAATCCATAGTTGAAGCCACATGCATTTATTCTCATGATGTTGACATCCTTAACCTCCCGAATCCCTCATTTATGGTTGGTATTTGTTGGAATTTCAAATACAACAAGCCCTCCTCTTCATCCATATAGTGACAATTCTTCATTTTTGTGCCATAATTAAATGACCCCCAATGATATTTCCATTAGTTCCCATACCCTTGATTACTTCTTTTTGTATTTTTCACCTTCCACATTACCACCATCTGGTTATTTTTGGGGGAACTTATCTCTTTGTTCCCCCTTTCTATCCTTGTTTATTTTCCACTGATATATTCCATATGGATACTATGTCTTTCAACATAATGGTTAGATTTATTGTATTCTCCCAATACCAATTTTTAAATATCAGGAGGAGCGTTTATCATTTTGGTACTTCAAATCTTTCCCCTCCTCCTGGAACCCCTTTTGAAATACCAAGAGAGAATAAGCCAAAAGTACACACCATGCACACCAATGTGATCATGGAGAAAAAATTCAATATAGATAAGAGATATGAGATACATAATAACTCCTTAGAGAATAGGAGAACTTCTTCAAAATATCCAAATACATTCATACATCACAATTCACATGTTCTCACTAATGAATACATGAAATCTATATATACCTATTCAAACACTATACATGAGACCTCTTTATTATTAGGCGGATCCTATTACCTATACATTTACAAATTAAATATACATTTATCCCCATATATTCCCTCCCTTGGGATCATATCATATACATTTAACCCCATATATGCCCCCCTTGGGTCATAACATATTACCCTCCTTCAAAAAGATTTGTCCTCAAATATTCACAATTAAAGGATTCACATGTGATGAAATCAAGTAATAGGATTTTCTTATGTTCCTGCTTTCTTCATACCATTGATGATGATCCATCCATCCAAAATCAATTCGTTTTGGTCTTAATCATTGGTGGCTATTTTTTGCATACTTTTCTTTCCTTTGATTCCATGTATTGTTGTTGTAACTTTTCCATTTTGTAGTGGTTGTTGGTCTCTAATAATAGATTGTTGAAGAGTTATTTTTTGATTCCTTGTTCCATGAATATTGATAAGTAATCCATCTTCTTCCTTGTTAATGTTGATATCCACCTTCTTTCCCTCCTTGAAATCTTTCTAGGTAATGAGGGTGTCAATATGTTTTCACATTTGACAGTTTTCCTTCACTTTGCACTTACAATTCATCTACCTTCTTTTTAGAGACAATTTCATCCTTTATTCTCTTTTCTTAGTCTTTGATTACTCTAGCCTTGTAGATAATACCATCATATTTGAAATGTACATCCTCTAGATGAATTTCAATTTCTTCAAGTATCTTTTGGTGACCTTCTTGAATCTTGTCTTCTTTCTCCTTTTGAAGTTGCAATGTCACCTCATTTATTAAATTTTGATGTCCTTCAATTCTTGATTGCATTTTTTATTTTACCTAATCCATATTTACAGATTTCTCAACCTTCTTGCAAATTTCCTCTTTAAATCGTTTGGTAAATTCTTCATCCAAGACCTTTGCTTCCTCCTGATTTTGACGATTCTTCTTTTCTTCTTGTAGTTTCTTTACCTCATCCAGTATTTTTTTTATTATGGTTTCATAATATACATATCTCTTCATATTTATTTTCAAATTATTCCCTTGACTCATCCTTTTGCCAATTTCCTTTGCTAATATTTCCTTGCTTTAAGTTCTTAACCTATTTAATGAGTGATTCATTAATGGATTGCATCTTAATGAACTCATCGTTTTTATTTATAATATTTTTTATTAGCTCTTCATTATCCTTCTACAATTTGAAAAATATTTCTTTTGATTCCTTTAATTTCACTTGAATTTTATGTATATCCTCCATTTTTAAGTCTTTGATCCATTTTTTTGAGAAAAAATCTTCAAATTCTTCCCATGTGATGCTTTTTCTAGTATCTTTATCAATACTTGTCCACAATTTCCAAGCTACACCATCAAAATTCATAGTTTCCACAAAAGGAGTATTACAATATTATTTTACCATCCTCAACCATTCCATGAGATTTATTTCATATTTATCTTCATCTCCTGTAAATCTAGACATTTCCATTGAGTTTTAAGTGAGGTCTAGCCACAATCATCGAATTACAACCTAAATTATATTAGAAATCATTATCCAATATAATTATTATCTTTTTTCCAATATAGTATCCTATTTTTTCTCTTTCCAATGGATTTTGAATCACCTCAATGATACATCCCAATAAAAGTTATCGTAGTTTTAAGTTAACATACCTTTTAAAACCTTGAATTGGAGAATGTCCTTATGGTCAACCTTCCTTCTGACGTGTCTCTGAAATTTTGGCCCTTCGGAGTTTGAAATTTTAGTCTATAGTACTTTGGTATGTATTATTTTCAATGCCACATGTATGAACAAAATTTGATGTGCCAAGTGAAAGTTATGATAACTTTCCCAAAACTTAATGTTTCTTGGACCTTTCTAGATAACAAACTTGTATGAAATTACATGTGTCCAATATTTGATATCTGATTATAAATTTTTTACCTAAAATAACATTATCAATATCCTTTCCAAAATAAATAATGGAACTCAATTTGTAATTTCCAAGCTTCAGATATTTCACTTCTACCAAGAAGACCTGTTTGAGGCTAGTTTGAGGACTAGTCAAATATCCCTACATCCCATAGTCCATATATCATAAATTGAAATGATATAAAACTTGAAATTTTATCACAATTTCTTCGTTATGTATCCTAAGGATATTGAAAATTTCAGTCTATAACATCACCAAAACAAAGTTATAGTAAAACTCCCAAAGTGACTCGTTTGAGACTGATTTCAGGGATAATAAAAATCCTTAACTTGCACATGATTTATCTTTGAAATTAAAATTACCTAGAACTTGAAATTATTACCAAGCATAATTCACTATTTCTTGTTAGTAATATGTAAATTCCATAGTCTGAAACATCATCAAGAAAACGTTATAGAAAATTTCCCAAAATGTCTCTTTTGAGATTGATTTGAGGGCTAGTAAAATGCCCTACCTTCCATAGGCTATCTTGCAGAAATTATACTGATATAAAATCAGAAATTTTTGTTATGTTCCAATTTCTTAATATATCACAATAAACTAGAAGTACACACCATGTACAAAAATGTGAATTTGGAGCGCAACTTCAATATAGATAAGAAATATGAGTTACACAATAACTCCTTAAAGAATAAGAGAACCTCCTCCAAATAACCAAATACATTCATACATCACATCTCACATGTTCTCAATAATGAATACATGATTTCTATATATACCTATTCACACACCACACATGAGGACCCTTTACTATTAGGCCAATCCTATTACCTATACATTTACACATTACATGTACATTTAGCCCCATATATGCCCCCCCTTGGAGTCATATCATATACATTTAATCCCATATATTCCTCCTTAGGTCATGAAAAGTTCCCTTTTGCTTCTAGCATGCCTTTTGAAGTATTAGAAGGACCTCATTTACCCAATTCACCTCCTAACACCCCTATGAAAATACAAGGAGGGACTTGTGCTTTTATAGTACTTGTTTCAATTTGTTAGCATCATCCTTTTGTTTCCCTTATTTAGAGCATTTAAGATGAGTCACCTTTATGTCCCATGGAGTTTGTTCAATTCCACCTTGAGTCTTGTTCTAGTTTTCCCATCCCTCCATGAGTCATACCCATCCTGTGTTGCCAATTTTTGACATCTAGTCGTCCCTATGGTTTACTAATATCTCTTTGAAAATCTATATTCCCAATAATTGAACACTCCCCATGGATTATTTTCAATCACTACTAGGTCAACCCTACATTTATTATGTAAACGAGGGAAGCATTGATGATTTTAGGGGATAAATTTTTCCACTGGTCTAATTTTCTGTGGTTTTTCCCCAAAACAATTCTCCTATTTCCATTTTTACCAAAAACGATTCACACAAATTCCATAGAATAAAATTATTTTACCCTAAAATCGCCAATATTTTATAGAAACTATATAAAATCCTTAGAAATTTGAATAATTTTACAAAACTATCGCCAAACATTTTATAATTTTCATATTAAGGACTAGTAAGATTAGCCCATGTTTCTACATTTTATTCTAAATTTCTATCCTTAAAATCATCCATGGAGGGAAGTCTTGAGTCCACCTCTCTTTTCCTTCCCATCCCCATTTTTTGGTATCGGCCTCTATTAGCCACCCCTTATTTTCTGTTTCGTGTTGGTTTCAATGATTCCTCATTACCTTGACTCCAGTGGGCCTTCCCTTATCGACTTCAACACTTGTATTTTAGGGTCTTGGTTTAGAGGATAGTGTACCTTGGATTCCTCTTCCTCATTGGTGGGTGCCTTAGAACAAGAAGAGAGAGACATTAGTTCTCTTTGACTCATTTTTTTTATGTGCTTGAATCCAAATCATTATTGCATGATTGAGAATTGTACACTTGATGGTTTAGTGATTTAGTGGATTATACCAATTTCCTGGACATGCATGAGTTGTATCAATCCTTGAGGGGGGGTTCTCTTCAGGTATATCCACTTGTTGTACTTTGGATTTTGGGCCTAAGGAAACCCTTTTATTATTGGGCACTGAACCCCCCCCCCCCCGTATCAAAATCAACACCTTTATTCTAGGGGTTAGACCTATGCACCTTGGTTCCTAATCCATCTTTTTGGTGAGTTACCTTGGACCAATTTGAGAGAATTCTCATTTCTCTCAGACTTGGTGCGGTCTCACATGCTCAAATTCAAATCATCATCAAACCATTGAGATTCATACATATCTCCATGCTTCAGCCTTAGATGCAATTCCTTTGATTTGAATGACTCGGTTCCATTGTTCCTAGAGCCCTCAGTTTGACCTTCCCTTCAACTATCTCATTTTAGATCTTCAAATCCCCTTTCCTTTTAAGAAAGGATTCTTAGATTATTTCCTCCCTTCTCTCCCTTGAGAGGGAGCATAAATTCCTATTTGCCCAGATGAACATCCATTATTATGTTTTACCTAGCCCTTTTCATCCATGCATATGTATATGAGACCGTTTATATCATCATATCGTTCTCTAGACCCATTTTTTCTAGCATCATGTTGTATTTGAGACCTCATTTTGTCTTACCAGTTCAACCCCTTCATGTCCGGTGCACCATTGTATATCTCGACAAGTATGGGTATGCCTACCTCATCCCTAATGAGATTTTATATACTCATAACCTTTTGACTTAGTTGTTGATAGGTGGCACTCCTCGACTTCTTCCATAGGAATTCCTACTTCCTAGGTCCCTCATCTCCCTCTTTGATCCTTTCAAGAGGTTGGTAAAAGAAAAATGTACTATATTTTAGTCATATGATTTGATCCTAACCTCACACATTCGGGGGAAGTCTATTATCACCCAAAAATGGCTCACCCTTTCTAAGTTCATGAGCTTATTGAAATACACCAAACTCATGTTTTCCACTTCCTCCACCACATTTCACCTCCATCAGACCTTAGTAAATATCCTTTAAAATTTCATGGTCAAAAACTTCCAATGCACTTTTTGTAACAACACCATTTTTAATCCCCAAATTAGTGATATGCAATGTAAATATGATATATGGTTGTGGACCATGTAAACATTGTATATATATATAAAAAAAATGATCCTAGTTGTAGATGAACATGGATAGAATCACGGGGGTTGAGTTTTCCGCAAGAGAGGAGGGGTCTAAAGGGGGTTTTTATTCATGAGTCTTAAATCCCAAACCTTTTCTTAAAATTATTTTTTTTAGTGAACCTTCTAAATTTTCCCTTGAGTGTATGAGAGACCAATCATTGAATACATGTATGAGGGTGGGTGTGAGGAGTCACATCCCATAGTTATTAGGAGCATGGGGCTAAAGAAAAATCAACATTGGGGAGAGTGAGAGTTAACTGGATTGGGGGGAAATAAATTTGTATGAAAAAGGAGAGTTTTTACAAGTGGACTTTGGAACAACAAGGGAGTACAGATTGTTTGAGCTTGAAGAAAACCATAGTGGGAATGTGTGGTAGATGTTTGGAGTTGGAAAATGCATGAAAAAACAAGTTGTTATGCATGTAGATTGTGTTTTGTTGTGTAGATAAAATTATTTTATGTTGAGAGTTTCCTGTTGCAGTTGTAATTATGTGGAACTCCTAGCAAGAGAGATTCCTAGCCAACCTGTGCTGGAGGCTTGGAGGGAAGGGGGGTGACTCAAGTACTATGTAGTAAAGAAGGGGATCCAATTCCTTGGGTTTTGAAGGTTTTGGGGAAGATATATGGTGGATTGGGATGGTTGTAAGAAACTATCTTGTTATAAGTGGAAAATAGACAACCTTTCTTATGTATTCCTAGGCCCATCTTGGGGTGACTTTCTATTGAGATCTAGAGAAACAAGTATATGGTTGTTTGAAACATATATCCTCTGTATCTGGTTGTGCATTTGATTTAAAGGAAGAGTGTTTTGTTTCTATTCAGTGTTTTATTTATGGGTTTATATTGTTGTGCATAAACTCTATGTTTTTTAGAAATTATATACTACTATGTGTATGTTTATTTAACTGCATTCATGTTTATTGGAATTGTTGTTATATGCATGGGCATTTTTATCCCATTACATGTTTTTAATTTACAAGTATCAGAAAAAATAAATTTTAAATTGTTGGGTTTAGTAGTGGGGAACATTACACTTTTTACCCCTAAAATCTGTGTTTCCCTTGTGGAAAACACCCCCAAAAGATGCAAGGGCTCGTAAAATATCCATTTTTTATTGTTTCCACCGGGGATTTTATAGAAAGGTAAAATACATAAAAGTAAACATGTCTAAACCCAAAAACCAGTTGTAAAACTTGATATGGTCAACAAATAATTATTTATTATGACCATGTCAAGGGGGTTTAACCACTATTTTCCTATAAAAAAATTTGGGAGGTCTCTTCATTTCCATATCCATCCATTCCATAAGTAAGCACATGCTGCCAAATTTTTTCTAAACCTCAAGAGACCCTTTCCCTCTTGATAGTGCTTTTTCAATATCAACCAAGCTACTTGTTGGGTTATAAAAAAGGTACAAATATCTTCCTTATTCACACAGTTCATGATATAATATTCATTGACTTTTCGGTTAATTAGGGACAAAAAGGATAGAAAATGATTAATATGTTTTCTAGCATTATTATTTAAGTTATATTAAATAAGATTCTAAAATATGATTGGAATTGTTTGATTTTGTTACAGGATTGGATAAATGTTGTCAAACCTGAGATAACAAAGGAGATCTTGAAGATGTGCAAGCTATTGGAGGTTGAGGACTTTTGGCGCAAAGCAGTTTTGAAGATGATTGATTTTCTATATTGTAACTGTATAATAGTAAATCAATCTTGAGGACATCTCGATCCTCATGATGGCTTAATTTACCCAGATTATTGTAATATATAAAGGGAAATAGATCCTGAAAGGGATATAGAAGGATTGCATCCAAGTATTCAGAACTTAGAATTCTCTGTGAAAGCAGTTTTTGTAAATGTTGTACTAGCTATGGAATCAATAAAATCTTTGAATGTTTTCACCATTTCTATATAATGAGTTTCTAGTAGCAGTGCTTTTGAGGACCAAGGGTCGAGTTTGAAGGAGTTACTGTTTCAATCTGTAAACGTATCAATTTTGATTTCTGTTTTATGATTTAAATTTCCTTTACAATAGTTAAAGATAGATGCACAAGTGTGTTAATGATTTATTGTTGATTGCATATAAGAGATAGATGTTTTGGTTTGAATGTTAATGATTGTTGTTCCAACTTCCATTACTGTAGTTTTCTGCTTGACAGTTCCTCACATTTTCATACGCGTTGTTCCTTTTACTTAGATTCACATTTGTTGTTCCTTTCAATTAAGTTACAATTGTTGTTCCTTTCAGATAAGTTACATTTGTTTTCCCTTTCAATTAGATTATAATTGATGTTTATTTCTACAGATAGAGTAATTCTCTATTTCCTTTCCAACAATTTGATTCATAGTTGATAGTTACTTTTGCAAGTCTTTACTTAGATTCAATTATTGCTTTTTAGTTAAATGAATTCAATAGATTAGTTAGTTCCTTTTCATTCGCAACATGTTAGTAATCAGATTTCAATTCCGTTAAGTAAGATCTTACTCTCATAATCTTTAATGAACATTTGAGGAACTTGATTGTGGATAAACTCATGTTTTCTTTAACTACGCGATTTTAGCCTCTACGAGCTATCTGCATATAGTTTGTTGATATTCTTGAGATAAAAGATGAATCCTCTGGTTGATAAATTAATGTTAAACTAAGATTGTTTTTAGACATCTTTAGAGCCCAACATTTTGGCACCATTGTCGGGGAGAATGTCAAAGGTAGCATAGGTTGTGTCTCTGGAGGACCAGGTATTGAAGACGAAAGGTAAGAACCTATGTAGGCGATAAGAAAGATGCTTATGTCAACACTTACCTCCAGTTGACACTTAAGAAGTTATATAGGTGTTTCTTTTTGAATTTATATTTACGTGAAGTGTGTGTGACTAAGAAGAAAGATCTTGAAAATCCAAAACCCCCACCAAAAAATACCAAAGCCCAGGTCTAGGTGCTCCTTGAGAGAAGCACTTTCATAGATGAAATCATCCGAAAATCTAAATCTCAAGCTTCGGTTGGACCTATGAAAGGACCTATCCAAATCCATCAGACAACAATTTCATCAATTGCAGCCAACGCTGAGATTCATAGAAAAACTGAAGGGATTGAGCAAAGCTTTCAAAGCATAGATCTTCCACCCCTCAACCCTTTAGAAGAGGGAAATTCTCGTAATTTGGAGGAAGGAGAAGGAGAAACCAATGGGGTTTCTAAGGCAGACCCATCACCGCCCCCTGATCTTGAATCTCCTATAAAATAAGAAGGCATACCCAAAATCCTAGATAGAGGGAGTGCAATCAAATCCCCTAGAGGATAAAATAATCAACCACCTCGAATAGAACACCCAGATCAAGAAATTCCTGAATATTTTTGGCACATTTTTGATCAAATGGAACAACCAAATCAACAACGACCCCAGACCTCCACGTTGGAATATCCGATAGTGGATCCAATCACCAATGCTCCCATGAAATCAATCCCCCTACAAAACCTACCAACCTTCCATGGATTGATTTCAGAAGACCCAGACGCATTATTATTCAAATTCAATGTCCTATGTAGAGGGTATGATTGCACCTCTGAACCCAAAAAATTAAAATTGTTCCCCTCCACCTTGAAGGGAGAAGATCTACGTTGGTTTATGGGATTGGGAGGTGGAACCATTAACTCATGGGATGAGATGAAACAAGCCTTCTTGACAAAATATCAGGATTATTGTAGAACCAGGGACATAAAAGATGAAATATTTCAAATGATTGCACAAGAAAATGAATCAGTAGAAGAATATGTTGAGAGATTTCAGTATAACTTGCAGAGATCGCCTTATGGTACATTACCAAGTGAAGTACTTAAAGCAAATTTGATTAAAGATATGAAGGATGAATGGGTAGAAACATTGAATCTAATGGGGAAGGGTGACATTTATAAAAAAATTATGATAACATCATTCTATTTTGTATCAGGTGCTCACGAGGAAGTACATGGACCATATCAGGAATGCAGACTCCCCTCACTAGGAATAGCAATATTACCAGCGAGGGTGTTACATGAGCTAAAGTTGGTAATCTCTTAGAAAATTTCAAAACAAATATTCTGAGCACTCTAACTACACAATTGGATGTATTGCAGGCCAAACAAAAAAAAGTAGAAGCATAACAAACTTTGGCCATATTTTTCTACAGATGAAAAAAAAAACATGGTCCAAGGGAATGTCCTTTGGATGTGGTTCGGGTTTGTGCTATATGCGCCAAGGATCACGACACAGAGAAATTCCCATCGCTCCCTGGACTGAAATATGTCTTTAGATAAGAGGAAGAGGAAACAAAACCATTATATCTAATGGCTCAGCGTCATCAATGGTAGGTTCGACCTCCAAATACACTCCAGGACCCTCCTCTTTCTTTTATGGATAGTATAATCAACAACAAAATTCTGGCAATGCATGGCAGGGCCAGCCATTTACTAATCAGAACTGGTAGCCCCAACAATACCCACCTACAAATCCCACTTGGCCGAACCAACTTGTTGCAAATCCTATCTGGAAGAATCAACCAACTACAAATCCTACCTAGTCTCCCTCACAATACCCCACCCCATCCTAGGAAAACTCAAATAACCCCTACCCTTCATAGTGGCCCAACACGACTGCCCAAAACCCAAATTGGAACCAGAATTGGCAGCGCCCCATGGGGATAAACAATCAACCCATGGGGATGGCCCCTCAAACCCAACCCACATTGCAAGCTCCACTCCAACTACCCGAAAACCCTCAATCACAATTGCGCCCCCAATTACCATCCGAACCCCACCCAAACCCTAATAATAGACCAGCTCATCTCATCCAGATTATGGATAATGGGGAAGGGGAAACCAACTCATTTGGGTGCAATGAACTCTGGTTGATATCAGGGCGTATAATCTCTCCTAAAGAAAATAACATTTTCCAAGAGAAGGAGAATGAAAATAACAAACAACCAACAATAACACCCTCAAATGTGGTAATAACAGAAGAAATCGAGCAAGGGGGAAATACAGTCAAGTCATAGGATACTGATAAGGATGCAACCCCTTCCCCTCCATTCTCCGAAAGATTGATGATAGAAAAACCTGTCGTGTATCCTAACTTCGACATTGTAGGGGAAATCAAGAATTTATATGTCAATATCCCACTCCTGCAGGCTCTCCAAGACATTCCAATTTATGAAAAGACGATCAAGGAACTATGTGGGAGGAATCCTGTTAGGAAAATTAAAAATTCATCATCAACAGTTCATGTAGTAGGAGCCCTGTCTGATCTAATTCTAGGTAGACAAGAACCAGTCAAATATCCAGGTCCAGGGAACCCCATAGTAACAGTTCAGATCCAGAGTTGCTCTTTTCCAAATACACTATTTGAATTGGGGGCGACCATCATTATCCTAACTATAGAAACCTGCAACACCCTGGGTTTTGAATCCTTCAAACCCACCCCAATTATGTTACAATTGGTTAATCGATCAATGGTTAGACCAGTCAGCACACTACATGACATAGAAATCTCAGTCGACTCTTAGGAATATGTAGTGGACTTCCTCATCATTAACCCAAGAAGTGGACTCAAAGGGCATTCATTGATACTGGGCAGACCATGGCTCGAAACATCTGATGCATACATAGGATGTCGAATGGGTAATATGACAATTGCTAGAGGAGGTGTCACAAAAAATCTCATCTTATATCCTCCATCCAAGCCAAGCCCAACTTTCATATATCCACAATTTCCACCACACTGGTATCCATAAAAGGATATACGAGCCCCTGTCATACTGGAAGAATCTCTCAGACTCAAGAACCAACTAGAGGATGATGTAATCAGTGGGTTTATTAACAACCCAGCCACCGTGGGTAATCCAACATGCCAAATGCTCCAAGATGTTCTAGACTGTGAAGCACAGGGAGACTCACTAGAAGATTTAATGGAACAACAAATCTTGACTACCGTTGTTCATAACAACAAATCCATTGAGATCACACCAGGGAAGTCTCTGAACATTAATTCCAATTTAGATGAGCAACAACAACAAAATATGATTCAAGTCCTTTCTAAATACCAACAAGATTTTGCCTGGGATTATTCTGACATGAAAGGTATTGATTCGCAACTCTGCACACACCACTTTTATATTGAGAAAGATGCTCAACCTATCCGAAAATTGCAAAGAATAATGAATCCCCACCTCAGGGATATTGTTAAATAAGAATTACAAAAGCTATTGGATGTAGATTTCGTATATCCTATCTCAGATAGTCGGTGGGTTTCCCCATTAGTGATTGTCCCCAAGAAAAATGGGAAATGGATAATCTTTGTCGACTACAGGGAACTTAAGAAATCCACTCAAAAGGACCACTTCCCCTTACCTTTCATCGATTAGTTCTTGGATACTTTAGGAAGGAAGAAATTATTTTTCTTTCCTAGACAGTTTTTGTGGCTACAATCAGAGCCAGATTACCCCAGAAGATCAAGATAAAACTACAATCACATGCCCCTGGGGTACCTTTGCATACATATTATTGCCCTTTGGACTTTGTAACGCTCCAGTCACATTCCAAAGGGCCATCCTAAGCATATTCAATGATTTGATCAGTGAAGGGATTGCAGTTTACATGGATGATTTCACTCCTTATGGAGATGACTTTGATCAAGCACTCAATAATCTAGAGAAGGTACTAGAATGGTGCATTTCTACCAGGTTATGTTTAAGCCACGAAAAATGTCACATGATGATGACGGAAGGTGTGGTACTAGGGAATTATATTTCTACAGATGGAATTAGAGTAGATCCAACAAAAATAGAGGTAATCCTTAATGTACCTACATCACACACACAAACTGAGGTACGTAGTTTCCTTGGCGCTTCAGGATACTATCGCAGATTTATGGAAAATTTTTCAAGAACCGCTACACCTTTACATGCTTTGACTGGTAATGTGGAGTTTTAGTGGCCTGACAAGTGTGATGTGGCATTTTTAGGACTCAAGAAGCTGATCTCGACAACACCAGTGTTGAGGGGACCAAATTGGAAAATACCATTTCACATCTCCATCGATGCATCAGATATTTCCATAGGTGCTATCCTTGGACAAGAAGGAGACAAGAAACCCTATGCCATTTATTTTATTAGCAAGAATATTTCTCCAACTGAACTTAATTATACAGTAACAGAAAAATAATTTTTAGTTGTTATACATGCCATCAATAAATTTCGTCATTATATAACAGGCTATCCAGTTATTCTGTATACTGATCATTCTGTTATTAAATATCTAGATAATAAAATGATTACTAATGGACAGGTCACTCGGTGGTTATTACTATTATAGTAATTTGACATCACCATCAAAGATTGACCTGGTAGAGAAAATCTTGTCGCAGACTTCCTGTCCCACATACCCAAAACAGATGACTCCTTAACAGTTGAAGATCAATTTCTAGATGAGCATTTGTTTTCCGTCACCACAAATTCACCTTGGTACGCTGATGTGGAAAATTATCTGGCAGCGGGAAAATTACCAGCACAACTATCATCAAGGGAAATAAAACTGATCATCCAACGTAGCACATGATTCACTTGTATCAGTGGATATATCTTCCACATAGGAGTTGACCTCTAGATCCGCATATGCATACGAGATGACGAAATCTACGACATACTGAAAGAAGGACATGATGAGCCATATGGTGGGAATTTTGCAGACCGCAGGACTGGACACAAAATTTTACAGATGGGCTATTATTGGCCCTCAATATTCAGAGATGCAAAGAAATACATCCAAACCTGCGACAGTTGTCTGTGGATTGGAAAACTAGGTAAGGCTGATAAAATTCCCTTGAAATCACAAGTAGTCGTCGAACCATTTGAAATATGGGCATTAGACTTCATTGGCCCCTTCAATCCAAAGTCAATTCAGAAGGCCTATATTCTCATTGCAATAGACTATATGACCAAATGGGTAGAGGCAGAAGCCTTACCAAATTCAACAGAAGAAGTAGTCATCAAATTTATTTTCAAATTATTTGTACGCTATGGACTACCCAAAGAAGTAATCACTGATGGGGGTCACAATTTATAGCTCATAGAATCACCACCACCCTGGACAATTATCATATTAAGCACAAAGTTACTTCTCCATACCACCCATAGGAAAATGGGCAAGTAGAAAGCACCAATAAATTCCTGGAGGCAATCTTGACAAAGACTGTCTCAAAAAATCGACAAAATTAGGCTATTGAGCTCCCAAATGCCTTATGGGATTATTGCACAACATGGTGTAACATAACTGGCTACTCTCCTTATCACCTAGTCTATGGTAAAGAACCCATCTTCCCAATCAAGTTTGAGATCAAGACCCTAAGAATGACCTAGGAAATTGGACTGGATCTTATAGAAGCACATAAACAACACCTTCAACGACTTAACGAGTTGAATGAATCAAACTTGTCTGTTGTGGAGCGCACAAACATTATTCAACAATAGAGAGCGACTTGGCATGAAAAACATATCAAGAAGAAATAATTCAAGAGAGGTGATTGGGCACTTCTCTATGATTCCAGGTTTCAGGATTTTCCTGAAAAAATATAGACACAGTGGCTAGGACCATATGAAATTAATGAAGTCCATGATAATGGCACAGTCAGTTTAAGTACCATCGACCGGTTTGGATATCCATTTCTAGTCAATGGACATTGACTACAACTCTACCATCAACCACATTCAAAGGAATATTTCTACCAGGAAGTAAGTAGGGACCCTACCATTCAAATTTTGGCTGGCTGGGAAGGTAACCCAGCCACTCCAACTCCATAAATGATGATTTTTGTTGACACTATACATACTGTATATAGTTTCTTTTATATAGATCTAATTGAGTTGTTAGTTTTTCTTTTTTTAGTTTTATGAAATTCACTTGGAAAATAAATAACTGGGGAAGATAACTGTAATAAACACAATAAACACTCTTTTATGTTCCTTACTCTTATTTTATCTTATCACACGGACCTTGTCTTTCACAGAAAAATGAATATGCCATGTTCCGCAGCAAATATCAGACAACTATAATGAACTCAGACCACCCAATACTTGATTTTGAAATAAACTAACCCATAACAATTGAATGAATTTAGTTGATGACTAATCATCTTTAGATTCAAGAAAAATATATTTTTCATGGGAGGTTTCCAAAACTACCTAATCAGATGGCTAAAAATTTAACATATGTCATGATTGTTATTCCTTTGAGTATATTTGTTGTTCATTTGAACGAAACAATTTTCGTTCCCTTCGCGCAACTGTTGCTCCTTTGAGTATCGTTCTTGTTCATTTGAACGGAACAACTGTTGTTCCCTTCACACGATTGTTGTTCCTTTGAGTATAGTTGTTGTTCATTTCAACGGAACAACTTTCGTTCCCTTCGCACAAATATTGTTCCTTTGAGTATCCTTGTTGTTCATTTGAACAGAACAACTGTCGTTCCCTCCGCACGACTGTTGTTCCTTTGAGTATTGTTGTTGTTCATTTGAACGGAGCAACTGTCGTTCCTTTTGTGTGACTATTATTCCTTTGAGTGTAGTTGCTATTCATTTGAATGGAAAAACTGTTGTTCCCTTTGCACGACTATTGTTCCTTTGAGTATTGTTGTTGTTCATTTGAATGGGGCAACTGTCGTTCCCTTCATCACGATTGTCGTTCCTTCATCTCGGGTCCCGCTGTGCATTCTAAAAAGGAACAATTGTTGTTCCTTCTGCGTTTTTCCTTATTGTCGTTCCTTTCATTCATGTTAATTAAAACGTTAGCCATTCCTTTGGGGTATGAATTTCACTAAGTAATTTTTACCAACATTATTTATAACGATTTGTCATATTTTGTGGACTATCTCTTATACCTTATCAAATTGTTTTTGGATTAATTTCTTCGAAATATCTTAAATCTTGCTCATAATCTATAACCACCATAATTCATTTTTTTTTCCCTATACACATACCAATATACTTGAATGATAATTTTCCTTCATATTATAAGAAGGAGTCTTAAGCGCACTTTTACTTGGCATCCTTACACTTCTTTACGCCATCCCTTACTCTTAAGGAGTAGATGAGCCTCCCTTAATAGAGCCCTAAAAAAAAAAATTGAATGATGAGAAAAGAAAAAATCTAAAAACAAATAAATATAAGTCATAAACTTCTCCCACAAAGAATAGGGGGTCTCATCACAAGCCAACCTACCATGATCATAGGATAATAATGTAAGTGGCATTCCCACTATGGATACCACACCAGGGCAATGGCCTTTGACATTTTTTTCAAAGGACAAGGGGTCTCATCAAGAGCTGACTTGTTCACTTAAGTTATAGTCTAGTGACTGGCATTATCATCATCTATCTACCAAACAAGGATAGTGGTATTTTTGGGAAAAGATGATTCAAATATTTATTAAGCACACAGGCTCATATATGGGTTAAAAGGAAACCCTGTCGAGGCTATGGATGCCTGCTGGCAGTAGTGGCTCTTTCTATGGTATGGAAGTTTACCTTAAAAACACCAAGTTTCTGTGTGTCTCTAGATTTCCTCTACTCAATAACAAGGCTATCATTTCGGTTATACTTAATAACTCAAGAAAAGTAACAACATTATGATATGTGGAATATTTTTAAATGAACAAATTTAATTTATTCGTCTTATTTGTCCTTAAAAACACTTTTGAGCATAGATACAATAAATTTGAATTTCCCACAAAAGTGGAATATCATTTATGATTATCGTTAAATATGCTTTTTGAAAATTATACATGATTGTTCCCCACTGGCGGCGACAACGTCATCATTGCCTCTCACCGGAAATACCTACACTCATTACTTTCACCTACACTAATGCTCGAGGTCGACCTCCACATTAATGAGGAGAGTGGATGCTTGGCACGATTTTCGATAAGATTGTAATGATTGTAATAAATGGAAAACCCACATTTTTATACACTCGTTGTTCTCTAATATTTTCTATTTTTTGTAATATTTTCCTCCAAGCTAGTCTAACCAAGTTTGCAACCAGGAATGATAGTCGTTCTCATTTTCTCAAAAAAATATGGGTGGCTGAAGTGTGTGTAGGGAGCCAACATTACTACAGGTAACAGAGCAGGAATGATAAATACTACACCGTCTGCAGTGGATGGAGTACTTCAACTGGTTGCAAGGATATGATACGAACATCACGCTCGAATTCTTTCAGAACTTGCAGGGAGAAATCTCCATGGTTCGAGATATGCGAATTCCAGTTACTCCAAAAATCGTAGCAGAGGTTATAGGTCTCCCTAACATGGGCATTCAATGGACAGGAATATATACAACGCTGAAAGAAGTTGTAGAATATTTCGTAGACCCCGGAGAAGAATTTGATAAAAATAGAAAGGGACTTAACCCCAGCACTCTCAGCGAACCATGGAAAGAACTGGCAAGGATAATTCAAAGGTACATTGCCTATGATGGATGATACGATGTAATCCAACCACGCCACCTAAAAATGATAACATCACTCAAACAAAGGTTAGTAATAAATCTACCATTTTTCCTAAATGCCATGTTACATGATTTTTCTATAAGAACATAGAAGGCCAAGGATCCTGTTACTATCATCAACCACCATGGATTAGTTAAATTGATAGTAAATAAGGCCCTGAGTCAAACTCAATTAACCTGGGGTAATCTTATCGAGGCCAATAGACCTATACAATTGGAACAACCTGAATTGTATCATGAATATCTACCATAGGAAATTGAAGAGATACCGGAAGGGGAGGCCACTGCCCAAATAGAAATTCCACCTCCTCAACCCAAAGTCGAGGCAGGCCCTGTCCAAATTACAGAGACTCGGAACTCACAAGAAGAAGAATTAACGAGAAAGAGGAAAAGAGCAAGGGTTGCTCCTAAAGCCCCCATTTAAAGGAAGAGGAGAATAAAATGGACTAGAGACCCTAAAGAAATTCAGGAAAAGACCAAACAAATTCAGGAAATGACTAAAGAAATTTAGGACATTACAGAGCAGTCATTACAGGAAAATGTTCAAGAAATTGAGCAAGTAGAACAAAGCTCACAAGGGAACAATCAGGAAGACACCCAACCAACATTGGAGCACCTGATAGAACAATTTTTGAAAAGCTATGAGGTAGAAATAGCTCAGGTTTTAGGGAGCTTAGGGACCTCAATGGATAGAGACACAAATAAAATAGAAGAATACCAAGAATGAGACTCTTCTTCAAAACCTGTTGAAGACTTTCCTGATATTGAAATGTCATTCCCAGAGGACGCAACATAGGAAGAACCTCATCCTGAGGTAAGAATCCCTATTTGACAAAAAAATCATTTGGAAGGAATAGAGGAACAACCACCTACTGACGAGGATGAAGAAAATCTTGAGACCCCGCACAAACAGAAATTAGGCAAAAGGCATAAGAGAATTAGAAAGCTAAAAAAGAAAAACAAGTTGTTGAAGAGAAGGGATAAGAAGGTTGAATTATTAAAGCAGAAGGTTGAAAAACTTAGGGAAATTATTAAATAATTAAGAAATCAACTAGAACAAGTAGATAAGGCCCACAAAAGAAAGAAAAACAAAAGGCCAAGAGTGCAAGGAAGAAACCCTCTTCCTAAAAGAGCAGTCACTACAAACTCTGTGAGGACACAGACATACCCTGAAGAAATAATAGTAGAGGATGCAGTAGCTCAAAATGAGGAAGTAATTCCTTTAGAAACAGTTGATGTTGATGAATAGACAGATACCCTAGTCTTAGAGGAAATATCTTAATCCCTTGAGTAGGATGCTGCCATTAGGAGATTAGAGGAAGAATTGATGTAGTTCCAACAAAGCCCGATCCAAAATAGAAATGAAATAATGACTATGAAAAAGCATCGAGAATCTCAGTCTTAGGAACATAGTGCCATCGTTGTAGACTGGAATCAGATTTGATGCAATCCCCACAAGAATTAACTCAATCCAGAGATGAGATGGGTGTTATGGAAGAGTATCAAACATCCCAGTCTCAAAAACAGAGTGCCATCATTGATAGGTTAAAAGCAGAGCTGGTACAAGCCCAACAAGCACTGAATCAAACCATGGATGAGATGGTTACTATGGCTGAACATCAAATAATTTTTAAACAATTAAGATCCATGGAGGAAATAGAGCATGAGACGTATGCTGAGTTAACCAGAGTTCAGGAAAAGACAAAGAAAATAAAAAACCAATTTGAAAAAGATTTGGAGAAAATCAAAGAGATTTGTGATGTTTACTCTGATGCAATCAATTGTAGATCTCCTACTACCAATTTGATCCAGGTGGATATCAGTGGCCACCAACCTTTTCTGACTGGCTCAAAACAAATTTCTAGCAATTTTGGCAATTTACTATTTTTAGCAGGTCTTAACTTCCAGGGCCATTTTGAGGGCCTAAATGAAGGTTTTTCGAGATAGAGGTTCTCAATGATATACAAAGGAATTATTGGGCCCCCAAAATTAATTTCCTCAACGATACCTTTCCAACGATCTATCATACGCCTAAAACGGAGATCGTATGCAAAAGTTACGACTTCGGGAAGTTGATGTACGAACTTACCCAAACGGGACCCACATGACTTTTGGCGCTTCATATCCTAGGGTTAGGTTTTTGGATGTCTAGGGTTTTTGGCATTCCTGTTTATTGTAAAAACTCCTTCAGATCCTCATTGTAATCATCTTCTTGTGAATGAGCACAACCGTCACATCTCTTCTCAGAGATAAGCCGCCACCATTCTAGCAAGCTTGTTTCTGCTGCATTTTATAGTTTCCAACTTATTTCTTTATTGAATAGAAAATCAGTTTTACAGTATCTCTTTTATTTTGTGTTAATAACCTGTTAGTAATCTATATTCATTTCATTCTGCTCATAAAATCCAGATCAGTGGTATCATAGTAGGCTGCTCTTGATTGTTTTTTCAGTGCATGTCCCCAACGAGGTCCTAGTATAGCAAGTTTGGTCTCAAGCTTGTCTCTCTTGAAGAAAATAGATCTCGCACACCCAAGAAACCCTCAATGGTGGAAGAAAAGAAAAACAATGGAGCAAATGATCCTATCAATCTTTTTCTTGAGAAAGCTCTCATGCAACAAAGGGACGAAATGATGGAGAATCTTGCCAACATCCTTAAACACTTTTCGATAGCATCAGGCGCATCTTCATAAAGAGACCACTTTGGAGGCACCTCGCCTTTCAAGGTACAAGTTAATTTTGATATTCCTGTATTTGAAGGATAGATAGATGCAGAAGCCCCATAAAAATGGTAAACTCTGCTAGAAGGTTATTTCTCTGTTCACAATTTTTCCGACAAAGAAAATATCACCTTCACACTCCTTAAATCTCTCCCTCATGTCAAACATTGGTGGGAAACTTACTGGGAGCAAAGTTCCACAGAGGAGTCTAGAATATATGGGGCCGATCCCACTTGGGATTTTTTTGTGGATGCGATAAAGGAACAGTATTACCCTATTGGCAACTATGAGGACCATTACATGAGATGGACCACACTACGGGAAGAGAGGGGCCAAGTAGTTTCAGAGTTCACCAATAAATTCCATACCTTACGCACAAAGCCGGGTATCAAAGACTCTGAGCGACATTTGGTTCTAAAATACCATGGGGCTCTACACAGATACATCCAAACTGAAATGGATTTTCTGGACATCTCATCACTCAGTGTTTCTTATCAATATGCTGTTAAAATTGAGCAGAAATTTAAGCACTGGAACAAATGGGAATTCAGGTATGCAAATCCACAACAACCAAAGTATGACAAAGACGGCCCTAACAAACAGTCTCCTGAAAACCAATCCACGACACAGGAAAAGAAGGGTCATGGGAAGACAAAGAAGGACACTAGAAAATGGTGTGATTTCCATAAAATCCCCTGGCACAACTCCGATGAATGTCTCTCAAAATAGTCATTGGTGGACGAGATCAAAGACAAGGAGTTGAACCCTGATTCATAATCTAATTCTGAAAATACTAGTAAAGGACAGATGATTGACGCAGAACCCACTGCTATTTTCATGACCGCAACAATTCAACAAGAAGAACCAACAGATCCTGAAGAGGGGGAGCGCCTTTTTCATTCATAGATGTGGGTGAGGAGGACCCCACTGCATTTTATTGTTGATAGTGGAAGCCAGAAAAACCTCATCTCAGCAGAGGTTGTCAAATAGTTGGGATTGTCGATAACACTACACCCGCAGCCATACAACATCAGGTGGCTTACGCAAGGATGAGATATTCGTGTCAGCCAACAGTTTCAATTGTCATATGACATCCAACCCTTCAAGGATGAGTTATTATGTGATTTTTCCCCACTGGATGTTTGTGATGTTCTCTTGGGCCAACCATATATGTGGAGACGCCATGTTATTTATGAGTCTCGACCCCGTAGTGTCATTGTTACTTTGGGGGGTCATCTCTACAGAATACCAGAGGTAGTTCCAACCATTTTTCCACCTGAAAAGTGTCTCAAGGTAGTATCTCATACTGCAAAATTCAGCTTCTTCACAATCTGTTCAAAAGGAGAACAAAAGGACACTGCAACCACTACAGCCTCGCTACCTGCACCTTCTATCCAACAGAAGCACGTCGACAAGGTTGTAGAAAAGCGCAAGGATTCCTTCTGCACACCTTCCTGTCATGTAGGTTGACTTGTTGAACAACCTCAGCTTCAATAGGTTCATGATAGACTTCCACAAACTAAGAAATGCGATGTCTCCAGCAATACAGGCAACTCACCAAGATGCAGATCTAGCAAATGATTTTCCCTCTACCTCGAGAACTCAACACAATGGAGACAATTTCTTCCTAAGAAGGGAGGATTGATCTAGGTGGATATCGGTGGCCACCCACCTTTTTCGACTGGCTCAAAACAGTTTTCTGTCAATTTTGGCAATTTACTATTTTTAGCAGGTTTTAATTTCTGAGGCCATTTTGAGGGCCTAAATGAAGGTTTTTCAAGATAAAGGTTCTCGATGATATTCAAAGGAATTATTTTCTACCCAAATGAATCTCCTCGATGATACCTTTCCAACAAGCTATCATACGACTAAAACGGAGATCGTATGAAAAAGTTACGACCCTGGGAAGTTGATGTACGAACTTACCCAAACGGGGCCCACGTGACTTTTGGCGCTTCATCTCCTAGGGTTAGGTTTTTGGATGTCTAGGGTTTTTGGCATTCCTTTTGGTTGTAAGAAGGCCTTCATATCCTCATTGTAATCATCTTCTTGTGAATGAGTGCAACCATCACATCTTTTCTCAGAGATAAGCCGCCACCATTCCAGCAAGCTTGTTTCTACTGCATTTTACAGTTTCCAGCTTATTTCTTTATTGAAAAATAACCATTTTTACTGTGTCTCTATTATTTTGTGTTAAGGACCTGTTAATAATCTATATTCATTTCATTTTGATCATAAAATCTGGATCAGTGGTATCAGAGTAGGCTGCTCTTGATCGTTTTTTCAGTGCATGTACCCGGCAAGGTTCGAGTATAGCAAGTTGGGTCTCGAGCTTGTCTCTATTGAATACAATTTCTCTCGCACACCCAAGAAACCGTCAATGGCCGAAGAAAAGAAAAATGATGTAGTAGACGATCCTATCAATCTTTTTCTTGAGCAAGCTCTCATGTGACAAAGGAACGAAATGATGGAGAATTTTTCCCACATCCTTAAATGCCTACCGATAGCATCAGGCGCATCTTCATCAAGCGRCCACTTTGGAGGAACCTCGCCTTTCAAGGTACAAGTTAATTTTGATATTCCTGTATTTGAAGGACAGATAGATGCAGAAGCCCTAGAAAAATGGTTAACTCTACCAGAAGGTTATTTCTCTATTCACAATTTTTCCGACAAAGAAAATTTGACCTTCGCACTCCTTAAAGATCTCCCTCATGTCAAACATTGGTGGGCAACTTACTGGGAGCAAAGTTCCACAGAGGAGTCTGGAATATATGGGGTCGATCCCACTTGGGATTTTTTTGAGGATGCGGTAAAGGAACAATATTACCCTGTTGGCAACTATGAGGACCAGTACATGAGATGGACCACACTGCGGCAAGAGAGGGGCCAAGCAGTTCTAGATTTCACCAATAACTTCCATAACTTGCGCACAAAGCTGGGTATCAAAGACTCCGAGTGACATTTGGTTTTTAAATACTGTGGGGCTCTATGCAGAGACATCCATATGGAAATGTATTTTCTAGACATCTCATCACTTGGTGTTGCTTATCGATATGCTGTTAAAATTGAGCAGAAATTTAAGCACCAGAACAAACGGGAATTTGGGTCTGCAAATACGCAACAACCAAAGTATGACAAAGACGACCCTAACAAAAAGTCTCTCAAAAACCATTCCAAGACACAGGAAAAGAAGGGTCCTAGCAAAACAAGGAAGGACACTGGAAAATGGTGTGATTTCCATAAAATCCCCTGGCACAACACCGATGAATTTTGCTCAAAACAGTCATTGGTGGCCGAGATCAAAGACAAGGAGCCGAACCCTGATTCAGAATCTGATTCTGAAAATACTGGTAAAGGAAAGATCATTGACGCAGACCCCACTGCTATTGTCATGACCACAATAATTCAACTAGAAGAACCAATAGATCCTGAAGAGGGGGAGCACCTTTTTCATTCATAGATGTGGGTGAAGGGGACCCCACTGCATTTTGTCTCTTATAGAAGAAGCCAGAAAAATCTCATCTCATGAGAGGTCGTCAAACAGTTGGGATTTTCAACAACACCACACCTGCAGACATACAACATTGGGTGGCTTCGGCAAGCACGAGATCTTCGTGTCAGCCAACAATGTCGATTGTCATATGGCATCCAACCCTTCAAGGATGAGATATTATCAAATGTTTCCCCACTGGATGTCTGTGATGTTCTCTTGGGCCAACCATATATGTGGAGATGCCATGTTGTTTATGAGTCTCGACCCCATAGTGTCATTGTTACTTTGGGGGGTCATCTCTACAAAATACCAGAGGTAGTTCCAACTATTATTCCACCTAAAAAGTGTCACAAGGTAGTATCTCATACTGCAAAATTCAACTTCTTCACAATCCATTCAAAAGGGGAACAAAAGGACACTGCAGCCATTACAACCTCACCCCCTACACCTTCTATTGAACAGAAGCAGGTCGAAAAGGTTTCATCAAAGTGAAAATATTCCTTCTATACACCTTCCTCTCATGTAGCTTGACTTTTTGAACAACCTCAGCTTCAACAGGTTCATGACAAACTTCCACAAACAAAGCAATGCGACGTCTCCAACAATACAAGCAGTTCACCAAGATGCAGATCCAGCAAATGATTTTCCCTCTCCCCTAGGAACTCAATGTAATGGAGACCATTGATTACTAAAGAGGGAGGATTGATTCACATGGATATCGATGGCCACCCACCTTTTCTGACTGGCAAAAAATAGTTTTTTGGCAATTTTGGCAATTTACTATTTTCAACATGTTTTAACTTCCAGGGCCATTTTGAGGGACTAAATGAAGGTTTTTCATGATCTAGGTTCTCAAATATAGCTAAGGGAATGATTGATCACCCAAAAATAATCTCCTCAATGATACCTTTCCAATGAGCTATCACACGCCTAAAACAAAGATAGTATGCAAAAATTACGACCCTGAGAAGTTGATGTACGAACTTTGTTAGGATATTTAGACACTTAGGAGTTAGTTAAGATCTACTTGGTCTAATATGTCGTTAGGTAAAAGTGTGTTTCTTTAGTATGCATTAGTATGCATTTGTAGTTAGG